>APFE030418499.1:248797-281126 GCA_000404065.3 Pinus taeda
AGTCAGTTGGATGAGTAAGAAACAATCTGTAGTGGAACTATCAACTACAGAGGCAGAATACATGGCAACCACTCATGCAAGCAAGGAAGCAGTTTGGTTCTAGAGATTGTGTTCAAGCATGGGGTTAGTACAGGGAGCTAGAAGGATAGACTGTGACAGCCAAAGTGCAATTTTCTTGGCAAAGAACGCTGCTTATCATTCAAAGACAAAGCACATTGATGTTCAGTATCACTTTGTGAGGGATATGATAGAAGACAAAAAGGTGTTGCTGGTAAAGGTGGACACTTTGAAGAGTACTGCAGATGCATTGACAAAATCTGTGAGCTCTGAGAAGTTCTCTTGGTGTAGAGAAACAATGGGCGTTTCAGGGCTGGAAAAATGACTAAGCTCTCTTGTGCAAAGAAAACAACAAGTGGGAGATTGTTGGGTTATGTTATATTCTTTCCACGACTGACCTACATAGTGAATCGGGGGGTTAGAGGGGGGGCGAAGCCCCCCCTTCGTTGCGCCGATTGCACAGCGGGGGGGTGGTAGCCCCCCCCTGTCCGGGGGGTTTGAGGGGGGTGGGTAGCCCCCCTCTACGGGGTTCGGGGAAGTGCCCCGAGAAAAAAATTTTTGGACCCTATATTAGGTTGGGCGAACCTACCTATGGTTTTCGGTCCATGGTTTTGGACGCGATGGTTTTCGGTCGACGGTATTGGATGCTTCGGCATGTATAAATATGTATTGTAACATTGAAAGGAATATAATGAAAAATCAAGCTGGTAGTCTCGGTTTTGAGATCTAGTGGGAAATCTCTATGTATATGTGTTTTATGTGTTATGCTCTCACATTTTTTTTTGTGATTTAGAATTCGTATGCAGGTAATTTCTGTACGGGGTTAAAACCTACTAGGCAAGACTCCTTGGGAGCTGAATCAGAGGATGAAGTGCACGATTCATGAAGCTAACATGACTTTGACATATGGAACTCACCGCGAATGGTTTGTAGCATCACTATCGCTGCATTTTAGGAATTTGTTGTCGCAGCAAAGGTTAATAGCTCAGGCATAGGATTTACATATCGCGATGAGGCTGCATGAGACGTTAGTTAGCGCTCTGTAGGATCGTGCGCTAACCTGGTACATCAAGCACTCAAGTGATAATTCGAATGCAGGAATCGTGGGTATCTAAGATGTGCTAACTAGGGAATTTAGGAGGCCAAAGTCAGAAGCGCAGATGATCATTGGGTTCAAAGAGATCACAATGCTACTAGGCAAGACTCCTTGGGAGCTGAATCAAAGGATGAAGTGCACGATTCACGAAGCTAACATGACTTTGACAGATGGGCATCACCGCGAATGGTTTGTAGCATCACTATCGCTGCATTTTAGGAATTTGTTGTCGCAGCAAAGGTTAATAGCTCAGGCATAGGATTTACATATCGCGATGAGGCTACATGAGACCCCAATACAAGATCCTAACTTGGGAGTTCAGGAGATCCACGTGTAGCTAAAAAACTTATGCCTTGAGATACAAAGTCTAAAATAGGACAGAATAGTCCGACCAGAGGTGCGCGAAGAGGTGTGTTGTGTGAAATGAAAAGGTTAGGGCCATGATAAAGACCACTGCTCAGTATTCGCGAATTACCTCGTGGGAGGGGTACCAATGCATTAAGACCAGAATTTCAAGCAGCACCGAGTGTGGCACCTACTTTGTGGTGTGTGATTTGTCAAATAGGAGGAAAGCATGCTACAGACAACTGCCATTTGTTGCAAAAGTACACACAGAACTTGCAACAGTTGTTCTGTAATTTCTGTAGATTGATGGGACATGATGATCACACATGTAGAAGTTATGAGCTAATGACGGATAGAAATCCCACCTACAAGGTTCAAGCTGAAACACAACCCCTAGACCAAGGAGTAGGGATGGTGTGAACCATATTCTAGGGGTGCAGACAATACTGAGGTGGAGGAGGACTTGAGAGAGATCTCAGATAACTGATATGCTACAATTACGAAGGGCCAGGACATTATGCCCGTGATTGTATGAATTAGAAGTGTCCATCATGTCTGTACCATACCTTGTTTGATCATGACATGGAGGATTGTCCTACGCTGATAACTAGGCACGCGACAAGGGAACGCTACCACCTCCCCCGACTCAGAAACTACAAATGATGAGGTCTGAGCCACGTGAGGACGGTCCAAATGTAAATATTGTGCTCTAAAGTGAAATTATGTCAGGAGATGATAAAGGAAAATAACCTAAAGAAAGTACTTGGGTTCACAAAGCTCCGGTGAAAGAAGCGGAGTTTGATTTGGAGTGCGCTCGAGAAACCATTATGGAAGCTAAGAAGAGCTTCACTGATGCCTCCACTTCAGGAAGAAAAGATAGAATGGAGCCAAAAATGGATCCGTTGATGCTCACAATGTTCTTGGAAACATGCATGAAGCTACTGCGCGACAGTATGGCTATAAAAGGATTGCAGGAACTCATTAACAGATGCGTTGGGATTGCTCCAGGAGAACCGTGCATAGTCCAGAAAATTGGAAAGCATAAGACAAGGACGGGGAGAGAGATGAGGCTAACCACGCAGATTGGAGAATATGAGATGAATCAAGTAATTTTTTATTTAGGGTCAGACGTGAAGGTTCTACCGAAGTAGACATGGGAGAGCATAGGGAGGCCTACATTGTAGTGGTCTCCTATTCAGCTGCGCATGGCGAACCAACAGAAGATAATACTCCTAGGGCGATTGCAAGGAATCACTTTGGATATTGACAGAGAGAGAATGCTAGCAGAATTTGAAGTGATAGAGATTGTTGATGACAGGAATCCCTACCTCGTGCTCTTAGGAATTGATTGGGCCACTAACATGAATGGGGTGATTAATCTGAAAAAGCGCAAGATGATTTTCGAAAAGAAGTCTCTGCACATAGTAATACTATTAGACCCTGTTGAGGGATCGCGCTACACTGTGCTAGTGCGTAGCTATGAAAGTGACAACGATTTGGACTACATCTACAAGATAACCATGCGAGAGCAAGACTAGGTAAATCCCACTACAAATGGATGAATTTCATGGGAGCGCGAAAGCTCCTGTACTTCAGATTCAGATGAGGAGATAGAGTGATGGCAAAACTAGTTACATGAGGTAACCACATTGAATTGTAACATGATGAAAAGAACGCTGCAAAGCGTATCAATAGAAATGAGAGATCTACCTACTTATGATGGATTAGGAGAGGTAGATGTTTTCCGAAAAACAACGATTTGAAGCCTTGAATTAAATACTTCATGCTACGCCCACAAGGTGGTGGGGTACGCACAAAGGTAACTTTGATGACTAGCAAACCTATAAGAGAATGATGCGCACATGGTTTGGGAAAACTAGAGGGTGGCCGGCGGGTAGATGCAATGGTTGGGATAGTCCGCGCACGCATCTGTCTAGGTGGGCACAGGCATATGATAAACAACCTGCGCGGATGCACATACACTTCACAATGGGCAGTATGATCAATAAGCATGTGTTGGGGGGGCAAATGCATGACTACCTCCTCAAATTGGAAAGATAGAATGTGGAAAGAACGAGCATGCAGACGGTTATCCACGTGGAATCCTTTAAAAAGTTGTGCAAAGCACTGAACAATGTATGTAATGCATAGCGAAATGATTGGGACCTGCACATACCAGCAGTCCTATGGACTTGTAGAGCGATGTGCAAGAAACTGATGGGATGGACGCCTTCTAGGCTGGTTTATGAAGCAAGCGTTGAAATTCCGATGAAGTATATCATGCCTACTTTGCGCATAGCAACACCCGCGAATACGACAGATTGTGAAGCCCTGAAGGAAGGAAATGCGCAGCTGGAAAAAGAAGGATGCTTGGGACCTGATGAAGAGATCTAGTGGGGTAATATTAGGCTCCGAGAAATCTTGAATGAAAAATATCATTTGAGGTGTTATCACCTAAGAAACAATTTCTAAATTGTTCACGTCAGTTTGATTGCAAAGATTTTGTGTTAATCCGGTTTAGTTTTATTTCATGTTTGCTTTAGTATCTAAGTCCTAGGAGTCTTGGTAGTATGGTTAAATAAAGGTCAACAATTCGTTCTCATTCATCACTGGTCTCACAACCTGTGTAGATTCCATGTATCAAATTTGTTTTAAGGTTCTTATGTGTTACGAAGCAGTTTAGGTGGTTTCGTAGCGCGAAATCCAGTCTAGGTGTTTTCGTAGCGCAAAACCTAGAATTTACACTCACTACATTACGAAATCAGGGATTTGTGCAGATTTGCAGCAAATCTTGCTCAACTGTCATATCTATCAAGATCCATTATTTTTACATCATCAATTTTCAGCTTATACACTTTGCCTATCATGTCCAACCGCTTATCCTCATCATTAGAGTCGTTAGGCACCTTGGTATGCTCAGATTGCAAGTTTCAAGAAAAGCCAAGTACTCACAGTCATGATTTGTGTTTTTCAAGCATTCAATTTGAATTCCTTGAAAATCAGGCGAGGCAACTTTCAAGAGAGGCAGTGATCGAAAATTGAGATGGTGCCAGTCTTTCAAATCTTCATCCCGCTGGAATTCCATGGAGGGAGCTATAGAAAGAAGGGAGCACAGGTCAGACAGGTGTTTGAGGAATGAACTGGAAGGCTTAGATAGCATCCTAAGTAATAATGAGGTTGAACAAGCCTTCAAACAGGTTGGTTGTTGGAGGTTTTACAAAAAACTTCAAGGTGGCCATATGCAAGTCACCAAGGAATTCACTTTAAATTTCTCAGGACTGAATTCAAAAGTTGGGGTGCTTGAATTGCCAACCTCTCTAGAGGTTATATCTATAGTCACTGAGATTCTGAGAGGACAGGAAAAACAGTTCAAAAATTTCAAGTTTGATATGACCCCTGCAAGGAATTTCTTAAACCGGAGTTCATCGATTTGGACTTGAACAAATTAGTGCTCAGGAGTTTTGTCAAATATTCATATGCTAATCTACTTACCTACATATAGAGGTACTTCACCTATGAAGGGAGGTATCATAAGGTGTATTCTTATCACTTCAAATTTCTGCTTCATTTTACTAAGAAGATATCACTTGATTTGCCTTTTTACTTGTTTCGTAGCCTAGGCAGAATGTGTGACAAGGTCCAATTGAAGAAGGAAGCCTGTGAGACCTTGTTGTTTCATCACGGCTTAGTGAAGTTGATCGTTTTGCATGAGCTCCAGAGAGTAGACAGGGACTGGTCCACATTCATGTTTATGTCTAGTTTCAAGAATGAGACTGATCTTAGTCCTCAGGCTATGAAAATTCTCCGTCAGCAGCTAGGCATCATGCAGAGAAAAGATCCAGGAGATTTGTAAAATTGAAGGCTAGGAAATAGGTAAAGGAGCCCACTAGACCACTGGTAATTCAGGACACACCCCAACAGTCCCAGAAAGAGAAAACTCAGTTCAAAGAGGGTGTACATGAACCATCTACAGGTGAATTAGTTCAGAGAAGAATGATGAGGAGCCAATTAGCTAAAGAAAAAGGCAAGATAGTGGTCACTGAGGAAAGCCCAGTTTCAAAGGGAAGTTTGAACGACTTGCTGCAAGTTATTGATATTGAAGAGTCTCCTCTGGTTTGAGTAGACTTGATAGAACCAGTTAAAGACAAAACCAAAAGGATCAAAGTCTCGAAAGAGCTCAAATTTGATGAGCAGGTTTCTAAATTTGTCTTTAAGCCAAGAAGACCTGTGACGAGGCATTCAAAGTAGGTACAAGAGGTTCTACTAGAAGCAAGTGCGACAAAAGAGATAGCAAAATCTCATGAAGGACCCGTGACTTCAACAAAAGCATCATCTCCGCTGCATAAAAATGATGGAGGGAAGGCAGTTATCTCTCAAAAGGAATATAGTGTTGAAGAGTTGAAAAAGAAGTTGAAGTTAGCAAATCTTGAAATTGCTAAACTAAAGAAGGCCTCAAGGAAACATGCAATCAAGGAAGCTTAGTTTAATAAAATGCAGGCTCTATGGGAAGACAAAACAATTTCAATACCCGAGGTGATCGACTGCCATGCTCAATACTACACCTGGTTAGTCCCTGCAATAAAGGAAGCAAAATTCATCAGAAAAGCTAATATGAGACTGAGAGCCGGGACCATAATTATGAAGAGGCAAATCGAGGATTTGAAGATATAACTAAGTCAGAAGAAAGGATTTCCTTAGCTAAGGAAAATCACACAGAAAACAAGGTTAAGTCCTAAATTTTGATGATTTACCTTTTTGAAGTTTTCCTTAAAGAGTGGTTCCTCTACATTTAGTTTTGTACAGCTTCAGGGCACACAAAAAGGTACATTTCAAGATAAAGAAGCTCAAGATGGTCAATTTTTGGCATTAAAACTGCGTTCTTGAAATTACATAGCAGTTTCGTAGCACGCTACGAAACTGCTGAAGATGATGCCTAATGCACAGCAGTTTCGTAGTGCGCTACGAAACTGCTGTAGCTGCATGTTATAATTTGGTTGATCAATTGAGAGTGACAAAGGGAAAATCATTAACAAAGTGTGAGCATCTAGCAAAGGCAAAACAAGCAGAGGAGGGACATATATGAGCTCCAAAGCTATATGTTATAAAATGGTCATTATTCATAGCTAGTTTTGTTCATGATGTTTCATGCAACATTAGACAGGTTTTATCTTAACACTTTTACATGAGCTAGGTCTACAATACATGACAAACATGGTAGTCCAATACATTTTTGGGTAATCAATGAAGAACATCAGGGATAATTTATTTCGAATATCCTAGTGGAGAGTGAAAATAGAAAAGCAGGGGCAGTTTCCTATTTTCCAGGAGCAGTAAAGAGATGAGACATCAAGGGCTAGCAAGGAGTTTCAAATCATCATCACAGCTAAGTTGAAGAACGATGTGTCAGAGAATGAGTTTGGGTTGTAATAAATGCTACTACCACATGATGAGGAGTTATACTCCTAATTGTCCTAGGTTTCTAGCACTTTCAATTAGCAGTTAGTTGCATTTAATAGTTAGTTTAAAGTGTTAATATGTGTCATAATAGGAAGAATTCGAGTTCACCTCATGCTAGAGGAGGAATCTCAGTTATGTAGAGATCTCTATATATAGCAGAACATCTGATGTACAAGAGGTTGGAAAATTATTTAGAAAAGCTCTCACATTGTGCTTTGTGTAAAGACTCTGTTTTCAGGTAATACATGGTTTGGCTTTGCTTCTCAGGAATCAGAAGGAATTCAAGGTTCAAAATGTATTGTATTGTTCCCTTCTCAGTATTTGCAGTGGTATGAATGTGTGATTACTTAGAAATCACTGCTTGTGCACTAATTTCCTTCATACATTTATAAACTGTGTTGTCCTATATGTTTCTGGTGTGTTCTAAATGCGTTGAATTCTAGATGCCCGGACTTCTATGTAAGGCTGATATCTTTATTATACTTAAACTATTTTGACTCCATAAGCCCAATGGATAAATTCTAATTTTGTTTCCACCACTTCCATTCCTTCGTTTTTTTTCATAGAGTTAGTCATCTTACTCATAATCCAAATCTTTAATCTTGTGAGAGAGCCCTCTCAGGTTGAGGAGGCTAAGCCTCAGCCTAAAGTAGGTTTGAAATAGTTACTCAAATTCTACCTGATCAACAACCTAGTAGGGTCTAGTTTTGAGATAACATGAGGGAGAAAAGTGCCATGGAGGAAGAAGAAGTCAAGAAGCTAGAGGGAGGAATGAAAAGGGATTTTCTAGATAAAAGGACTGTGGTGATAAAACGAGATGTGCATGATTGCATTGATAAATTTGAAGACTACCACTGGGAGTTGATCAGTTTGATGCCTTGGATTGGATTGCATATTACTAAAAGGATCCCAGATGGTGGCGTGACACAAATGGTAAAATGCACGACGCAAGTAGTAAGGTTAAAAGGTGAACTATTCTAAGAATAAGTAAATGATGATTGGGTAAAGGTGCATACAGGTGGCTTGACAGCCTAACTAGCCATGGTAAGCACCGTCTTAGCACTCCAGGCAGTTGAAAGGTGGCACGGGACTATAAATTACTCTGCTTGAGAGCTGCGCAATGTCAGGACTATGAGCAGAAGTGAAGCGTCACAGGGTCCGCGAAGTAATGCTTGGTTTGAAACCAAATGGAGTGGGTGGCAGGAATTTAAGGTGAGCTTTATGGGCAAGATTTCAGAAAATCTGTTTCCAAGGGAGCATTAATGGACTAGATTTGGGGGGAACAGTCGAATTTGAATTCAAAAGGCGCTATAAATTAAAAAGGGATTCCCAACAAACAACACTTTGTCATTTGAGAATTGAGTTGTCGTACGCAGAGAGTATTCCGAACCGAGACCTGTTTAGCCTTTTGTGAGCATTGTTTGAGCACCCAATTGAGCAGTTGAGAGATTTCTGGATGAAAAAAATGGCAACATCTAAAGAAGCTAGGGAAATCTGAGAAATGACCATTGAAGAGGTTGCACAGGCCATGATAGTAGAGGATGCCCCTAAGAGCGCTGAGATAGTTGCAGAATTCCCCAAATCACTGCACACACCAAGAAACAAAAAAGATAAGTTGCCCATGATTCCGGTGCACATGTCCCCTCGAAACCCACTGCAAACTAAGTTAACAATGGAAGAAAAGGGGAAAGTGGTCAATTTGGAAACCAATGAAGAGGAGGAAGACCTGGAGGACATCCTAATAGAAGAAGACGAGGACAAAGACATGGAGAAAGAAACTAAGGGTATGTACCCTCTAACCAAGCTTCCCGCGTATGTTCCTCCATGGAAGGGAAAGGCGAAGAAGCCCAAGGATATTGATGAGAGTAAAAGCTCTCTACAGACTCCACTACTACTTGATGAACTCATTTTCGAATGAGTGCACCTGGGATGGGTGTCAAGTTTGAAATTCGAAGATTGGGATCTCATAGTCCATGAGAAATTCCCTCACTTGGCAACCGCATAGCTCATGAAACCAAAGAAAAACACGGTAGCAGGAGTCATAGAGTTGGAGCCATGCAAGTGGTTGTGCAGCGTTAAAAAAGCAGGGTTATTGAACCTACTTTGGCTGTCGCATTATCACTGCGCCCCAGTGACTATCTTCGTCATCAGGTAGTTGCTCTACCTAGTGCATGATGGGTGTTTATGGTTGGAGGAGCCCGTCCCCATCACAGACCACCTGATCCATCGAATTACCCGACTCCCTTGTAAAGGGGAAGACCCAGTAGACATTTCGGAGGGCAAAAGCAGTGATTTCGCCATGGTGGAGGCCATGAAAAAGAAATATAAGCTAGATAATGACAAGATAGTTAGATTCGTGACTCAGATACTGGCGGGTAAGGTCATGCAGAAGTGTCATGCGGATGAGGTGCCCGCTCCAGTGGTTGCACTTGCTGAGCAGTGTGCAGAGGGGGTCTAGTTTAACTGGTCTGAATACTTGTGCTAGGAGTTCCTGTAGAATTGCCGCAAGGCACAAGAATAGGAGAAAACCTTCCACTATGCATAGCTTTTGCTTTCCATAGTGCTGGTGGCTGGGGAATTGCCTGAGGACAGCTAGTTCCCCACAATTGTGAGGGATATCTCAGAGGCCGCGAAGTACGCTTCGCTGTGGGCCACTAAAGGCATGCGCAAGATCCAAGACAATAAAATATTCTCAGTGTTCATGGAGATGAACATCAGAATGGGGATTAACTGCAAGCCATGGTTATCGCCCACTGTCTATAATAGCTTACAAAGCTTTATGAAGTTTAAGGTGGACTTCCATCATGTCTACATCAAGGTGCGCAAGGACCCTGCATATAACTGGAATGAACTACCATACATGGCCATGGATGACATTATCTTCGACATCCTTGAGGCGTGGCTGCCGAAGTGGCGCACTCCAACCATCTCCGCGGTGGAGGCAGGAAAGTCTGTTGCACAGAGAAAGAAGGAGGAGGAAAAACTATGGGTAGTGCAGTTGGCAGAGAAGAGACGAAAAGAGGCCACAACAGCAAAGGTGCAGGAGGTGCGGGATGCTGCGAAAGCCACAATAGAAGCACAAACGACAGCTGAGAAGGAACACGAGGGTTGGAAGTCACCTTCACCTGAGCAAAAACAAGAAATGGAGACATAGATAGAGGAGGGTGGCACGGACAACATCAACACAGTCAAAATGCCAGTGCTCGAGAGACCAAGTGGGGCCGTGAAAGAAGTCAAAAGCATCTAAGACTTCTTTCGACTCGATCACCCTCACAAAGGGAAATTTTCTTGATATAGGGGAGACGATGTGCAACATCGCTATAGAGGCCCTCCAATAGTTTGCAGAGGAGAATCAAATTGTGTTGGGGACCCTCTGGGCACAGATTCAGGAGTTGCAAGTGCACACTCCTCAGGATGGTACTCTCTCGACCAGCCTCACAGTAGGAAAAACCATGGCTGAAGAAATGTTACGCGCCCGCACGACCAACACAATAGTGCTGCTAGAGGGGGCACTGGTTATAGAAAACGAGGCCGAAAGGCCTACGACCAATGTGCTGAAGGGAGTAGGGATCAACATAGTTGCACTCCCTCGAGAGACACTCTATGTCCTGCAAGATGGAGTGACTGCAATACTGCGGGCTAGGGAGGGCCACGTACTACAGGTATTGAGTGAGAAAAGAATCAACATGGAGCAGTTGAGCTTGCAGCGCGATGAGGTCATGTCCCAAAACAGGAAAATAGTGCAGATATTTGAAGAAGCCTACTAGAAGGTCCTTGAGTTGGCCATCCCAGTAGAGGCGTCGACAGAGGCACGCATTCAAAGATTAGCAACAGGGGTGTGCGAGGTGTGAGAAGAGATGGCCAAGTTTTAGCTGGAGTTGAACCTTCAGATAGCAGAGTTGTGGTTGAAGGCACAGTCTTCAACTTCTCTAGAGGTGAGGGAATAGTGTACCAACGTCATCACCATGGGCATAGAAGAGATCAACAGTGCAGTGAGGGACTGCACCAAAATGTTGGAAGAATAATTCAAGGTTCTCACCGCTCTGGTGGAGGACATGAACATTCAACGCTTCGAGATAGAGGTGCGTGAGCTGCAACAAAAATATGATGACATAAAAGGGACCATGCAGATGGTGGCCCTTACACAGAGGATAGCATGGATGCAACAGGCCAAGGCACTTAAGGAGCAGGTAGACACAGCGCGGCACAAAGAAGCAGTTCTAAAGACATGCGTCGAACCATGGATTGATGAGGCCTTCGTAATCATAGCAACAATTGAAAGCAAGCTCGCACAGATGCAGGGGATGTAGGAGCATATATAGGGAAGTAGTTCAGACACCGTGATCTCTGAACAACGCATTCGGAGATACATCAAGTAGCTGCTCAGTGCACTGTCAACCTTGCAGTAGTTCGAGCAGAGTTGGTGGGTCTTCGTGCGAAGATCTCCGCACTGACAGAGTGACTTGAGGGCGAGTCACGATGTTTGTGTTGGGGGCCTATTGGGTGTAAGATCCCCCAAGGAAATTTTTGGGGCTTAAAGCCCAAGTTTTGACTATGTCCGATGTAAAGACCCCACGAAGTATGGGTGCGAAGTGCGATGTTGTTATTGAGTCATAGGGTTGTCTGCCCTTACTTTTTGTAATGTAATGTTGACTTGAGAGTTCTACCCATGGTCTATGGACCATGGGATTGTATAAATAGAGCGAGGCTCTAAGTGTAAAGATAGAGAGGCAGGTAAGATCTAAGGATGATGAATTGAGTTTTGGTGGAAGTGTAAAGTCATTTTTTGGGTTGTAGAATATGAGAATGCTCTGCAGCTTAGTGCGCATAGGCCTAGTAGTCCATAGCTAAGTGCACAGACCCTTGCAGCTGAGTGCGCAGGGTGAGTCGAGTCTGTAATCGTGGATAAATTAATAAAGAGAAGTTTCTTATCATTCTATGTGTCTTTTTCCTGTTTTATGCATTGAAGCATATTGGGTATGAATTACAAGTTTATTGTTTATATGCTGCACGAACTTATATGAATATTTTGAATAAGTGAATATAAGATAAGTATCTATTTCTACGAAGTTAATTAACAGTTATAAGAAGATAAGTAAGATCCTAATTGTAACTTAGGAAAATAGCACAGATCATTGCCTTAGTAGCGCAAAATCACCTCAGCCCCTGATTACGACTACGCAAAGGTAAATATAACAGAGCACGAAGGCCTCGCAGGCCAGGAAAGTGCACGAAGTAACCTGCGTGAAGGTATTCACTGTTGGACTAAACTGACCCATCAGACATCTCAAGGGTGTAGAAACTTGCTTCCAAATTCCCCCCATACTGCTTTGAGTGAGACCTCAGTCCGCGCTCTGCAAGTCGTTGTCGAAAGGGCCAGTAGTATAGGGATTTGTTTCACTAATTAACTCCAAACCCGGGTCAAGCCCCATCAAGCCAACAAAATGTGTGGAAGTCCAAGAGTCACATGTGGAATATGAAAAGTCACATGAATACCAAAGAGTCAATAGAAGTCCAAAGGACATTTAGGAGTCCAAGAGTCTTGAGGGTAACTCAAGAGTCATAAGGGATATGAAAGGTCATTCCTCTTGTTATAAAAGAAAACTCATAACTAAAGAAAAAGGATTTTGGAGGATTGGTCTTTGGAGAGCTATCCTTGGCTTCTCTAACTTTGCATAGGAGAGAAGATTATTCATTGGAGAAGCAAGAGTGACTTAATGTTCCACTACTAGAGCTAGTGGATCACCATTGTAACTGTGTACTTGGATATTTCACTTAACAATTTAAGCTCATTAAGCCAACACATTTTCATGCATGTATCCTGAATATTTTAAGACTATTCTTTGGTTGTTTTTTATTTTCATATACACTAAAGAATTCAAACTATTTCATTGCCTTTGGTACTTATTTTGTTGAATATGTGTTGTATTTTGTTTAATGATCATTGTGTCTACGTGAACTACTTCGCTAGATAACTATCAAATATTTCCTTTCTCTTGTGTGCCTCTCTTAGGATAGTACTATTACTTTCCTTCTATAGACTCACTCTTGTCTCCCCTCTCAGGAAGGCCTCCTTTTACACATTGCAATTAGAGTTTCACAATGTCAACTTACTTTGTTTTTTGAGGGTTATGTGTATAATCTCTTATGTTATCCATTGAAACCAAGGCAAACCTTAGAGTTATGGTGGTTGGGTGGATACTCTAGATGGGGATACTACTCCAATCAGTGTGAGGTCTAATTGGGACTTCACATTGGTGAGAACCCATGTATCTTGGCGATATTCAGTACTGTCAACATTCTGATGCTAGAAGGAGGGCCATATCACAAGCTGTTCCCATTGAGTCTATTTTGAATCTCTTATCTTAAATGCATCTTCCCCAAATCATACTCATGATATGTTTTTATAATATATCTATTTTTATTCTTTTAATCGTCAAGGAATCTTTAAATAACTTGTCTCAATTAAAGTTTGATGGTGAGGGTGATATATCCATAGTCGAGCATACATCTCTTTTTCTCATGTTTTGTGAATCTTGTATAATAGATTGTGAATATGTTGCTTGTGTAGTTTTCTTCCTCACTCTTGAAGGCCAAGTTAAATGATGGTGTCATACCTTACCACCTACTTCTATTCATTATTTTGAACACTTCATCAAGGAGCTTCATCAAGCCTTTGATAAGTATGATTACTGAGATGTTTATAAATAAATTAATCAACTTAGGATGAAGTATGATGAGTCAATTGAGGATTTTTATAATAAATTCCTTCACTTATGTTATGAGTTTATTGAAGAATATATGGATTGGTATTTATTTAATTGAACATTTGATTCAAATCTCTTTGAAACATTGTGAATCTAAACCCCCAAATGATCTTTCTCTCTCAACTTTTGCAAACCAAGAGAGACCTCTAATTTCAGAGGAGGAACTTACTACTCCTTTTGTTCCTTTTGTTCCTTTTGTTCCTCCTTTCTCAGTACCAATTTGGGTGCCTCCTGGTGATGATGCTGCAATTGGGAAATTTGTAAATCAAATTCTTGATCTGTCTCTTCAACCTTCATCCCCTTTCCATGATCTAGATCTGATGGAGAAAAGCTTAGAATGGTTCAAGGAGCCTAGGGTGAAGACTAAGCCCTCCATTCCTCAACATGGTATTAACACTCATAACTTCAGCCTTGAATCTGATTTGGACACCTGTCATCCTCTATCATCTCTTTCCATGATCCCTTTCCACTTGATCTATTTGATCAGTCTCTTCCAAATCTAAGTAGTGAGGGTGCAAGGCAATCACATTTCACAGGTAGAGGAGTGGAAAGGTGAATATTCTTTCAATCTCTTTTCTCTTTTTAAATTCCTCTATGTAAAATAGTGTCCCTCCATCCCTGGCTGATTTAGAACCTACGAATCTCGGTACTCAATCAAATGAAGTTAATTTTCCTAAACAACCTAAAGTCTTGGGAAACCATCATGTTGATGATTATGAATCCATTGATTTATATAAGGAAGAATTCCCAAGTGAACCAAATTATCTTTCAGTTTCTCAAGAATATTTTGTTTCAAAAGATTTAGATCTTAAATATGATTCGGTCAAGGACGATTCTCTTATGAACACTTCTTCTTTAGCGCAATGTCTTTTGTGTCCTACTTTTTGCAATGAATTAACTTGTATGCCATGCTTTTCATATTCACATTCTAATGATTTGAATTTTGAATTGACACAAGAAAGTGAGATCAATTATGGTGAAGAAGAGTGTAATCAAATTGTTAAATATCCATCCCCTACTTTGTAAATTCCAGTCTTGCATCAAGATAACCCTATAATTCATATTGCTCATCGATTTTCTCTGATCTATACATCTTTAGACGCACAATCAGAAGAACCTTACGACTTGGGTAATATTTTTGTTAAGGATGTCAAATATGATTAAACCAATGATGTAGATGGTTGTCATGCAGATAGTAGTGATTTGGTTAATTTAACTGATAGTATCTATCCATATGCAATTTTTTATCTAACTATTGGGTAATTTAATTGTGAGTTAAATTACTTGCATTAAATTTCAATCTATATTTGTATACTTGTGAAGTACACTTACACAATATTTGCTAGGCAATTAGCTCTCAATCAAAAAGGATGTTCTAATCTATTGAAATAAATTGCAAGACCAAAATAAACCTATTCATGAAAAATGTCTAAGATGAGTATTCACAAACTTTCTTTTTCAAAAGTATAAAATTCAGAACATGGAAAACAATCTTTTAATCTGTGAAATTGAAATGAAAATTGACATAAAAGTAAACTTTACTTTATTGAAATGAAAATAAATCTATTCTAGTGACATGAAAGTAAATCTATTCTAATGACTTGAAGGTAAATACTTGAAATTAAATTTAATCTAGAAAGTAGAAAATTCTATACTAAGAAAGCATTGAATTCTTAAGCTATGAAATTTAAAGGTAGCCTATTCTAAAACTAGTGAGAGATCAATTGAAATTATTGATGTGTGCATTGTCAAATTAGAATCATTCATGATTATCTATGAATATAAAAAAAACAAATTGAAAATAGATGAATCTTTAACATGAATTGGAAAGAATTGAATTTATGAAATTAAAAGAATGAAGTAAATATTTTTTGTTGTTTTTGGTTTTACTCAAGCGCTTGATTCATCAGGTGGCCATCCTAAAGTTCATGGGAGGTGGAAAGTTCAAGAAGCCATTTGATCAAACACCATATCTCATCATGAAAGCTTAACCATACTCAAAGTATTGTATTCATAACATCAATAGTATTCATACATGAAGCATAAGCTTAGCCAATCTTTAGAATTCTTAACACATCAAGCATAAGCATCACTTTAGCATTCCTAAACCTAAAAAACTCTCGAGAGAAGAATAGACTCCTATTTATACAAAAACTAAGATAACTAATTCATAGATTTATATCCACAAATATCTCATAGATCCACAAATATCTCATGTGGTTACAACCATGTGTTAACATCTAGCAACTAGCATCTCTTCATATCCTCTCACAAATATCTCATAGATTTGATACGAGACACTTATGAAGACTTCCATGATTCTTCTTCATGACATGTGCTTGATCAATGATCTTAAATATTCATCAAATCTTCAAGAGTTTGAAGAGGAAATTCGAATTTGAGACTTAGAGGCCAAATATGACTGTGCTGGAATCTTCAAATATGCCAGCACACATCACAAAACTCATCCAACTTTTATATATACGTGAGTACAGGTTATTTCTCTAATATTTAGCCACAAATTCACTCAAAATACCAAAATTAATGTATTGGAAAATAATATGTCTAAACCCATATTTAATCATGAAGATGGTCTTCGTGCATTGTTATTACGGTTGCCGGAAGTGGTAAATTCTGAAGGAAAATGAAAGAAAAGAGGGTGAAATGAATGACATTTTGGAGACCCAACATTCCCCCCAACTGAAGATGTTGCATGTACTCATGCAAATTTTCATTGATTGTAGCTTCTTTTCTAGAGCCTTGAGGTATGCAAGATTTGTTAACAAGTCATTTTGTGACTTTGAGATACCTCCAAGACTTACAAAGTATTCTTCAGTTATTTTTTTTCACAAGATCTTGATATTGTGGGGAATCTTCTTTCTATGAAATATATCTGAGGGGGAAATTTTGTGGTTAGTTCTTGGGTAGCAACCATACGTATTTCAAGTGTTGGTTCTTATGTAGCAGCACTTTCCTTTTATTATTCTTCTTGTTGCAACCAATAATGCTTTGAAATGCATTCAAAAGGGTGATCCATTCATATATATCAATTGATCCTTGCTCATAATTTGAATATTTTCAAAAAATATCCATATTTGAACCAAAGAGAAACAAAATTTAGTTGGGAGAATCATGTTGGTCATGAATGTATGAGGTTATGTAATATGGAAATGAAAAATGGTAATGAATATCCCCCCAAACTGAAGGTGTTTTCTTTCTTTTGAAAAGGAGGAAAGTAATATGGCATGTGGAAATTTTCCAAATACATATATTTTAGCATTCAAAGAATTAATGATTAAATATTAGAAAAAAACATACATTCACCTACTTGAAAAATCAAGAAGCTATGCATTTGTGAGATATTGGTTGTTATTTTTGGTGTATTGGTGTGTTTGTTGACTATGGCTCCCAAAAACACTTTCCTTGGAGTTCATTGTTTCCTACAAGGAAAATATAAAAATTTTGATGTTGTTAGTAGACAAACATGCATAAACAAAGCATTTAAAGTAATGAAATCAATGCATGAACAAAGATAAATAAAAACTATACTAAATAACACATAAACAAACTTAATGAAGCAAAAGAAATCAACAAATGTATAGGAAAATGATCCTCTTTATTGATTGTTCATGGTATAAGAGTTAGAATAGAAGTATCGAAGACACTCTAAGAGAATTGTTTGAGAAATTGTGCTCAAAAACTCTCAACGAGTATTTCCCTTTCTTAGTCTCATTTGAAATCTCTTTCTCTCTTAAAGAAGCATAGAAGACACTCTCAATGGTGGAAATCCCCTCACAATGGTATCATTGATTTCTAGGGAGGAATTATGGTAGCATAAAAATGCATTACTTTTTCTTGTTTTTGGCTCTCCATGAACTTGTATTTATAGAATTTTTTGGGCACTCCTTCCCTCCTTTGGCTCATCAATGTGGTTCTTTGTCTCATAAATGATATGAGAGCTACTATATCCTTTCCTTTAAGGATTTTTTGGGCTCAAGGATTAAATTTGTTAGCCCATCATATAAAGAGTTGGAGTGTTCCTTAAGAAAGTTCATAGCTTGATGTACTAACTAGGATTTTTTGCGACACGTGGCTATCAAACAAAAGTCCACATGGTTGTAATGTAGAAATTTCCACCTGTAGATCACCTGATAATGCAATAGACTAAAGAAAAATACTTGATCTACTTCTACAACCAATTTAGTGGAAGCTTAATCGAACATGAGCAACATCAATAAGAACACATATAATTGATAAGAAGGAATCAATCACACATAACACAGAAGATATAACCCAGGGAAAGCCTCAGCCTAAAACCCTAACGGTTTATTATCATACAAGTGGAAATATAGCCAGTATTAGAAAAAGAATCATCCCAAAAGCTATCATGCTCTCTCTGCAATACCTTTGCTACTCATAGACAGTCAAAGGCCTCTATCAAACCTCCAGTCTACCCTCCAAGCCTCCTATTCCTTTACGCAATTTTGATTAGGGTCTAATGCAACCACTTGTGTGAGTTGTCCTCTTCACACACTCACTAACCTCTGATCCAACTACGCAGTCCTAAAGGAGATAAATCCTTCTCATGGATGAGCTTCCTTTATAGGAAAAACATTCATCCAACTAATAGTACACTGTCCCTTCTATGATCTCAACTGGGTCTCTATCTAAACTGACATGCATGAGTTTTTCATGAGAGAATCTTAAGTTATCTGAAGTACATCAGTTATATGCTAGCATGCATTAACTAAATGAACATACTTAATTTAAACAAACCGTTTAAATCAAATATAACTGGACTTGACTCAGTTAATTGAGCCAACAAATTACTACTCAAATTAGAACTCATCCTTATCTCTTTAACTAATGGATAAATTCCTCAATTAATAGAGAAACTATTGCATGTCCTCACATAGACTTCATGTTTGATTTTTCATAACTAATAACTAATGGAGAATTAATTTATTTATTTTCAAATAGCTGTTAAGTTCAAATTCGAATTTTAATTCCTACTTTTAGTCTAGGGACTAACTAAAATAGGAATGCATCCTGAACTGTTAAAAATAGAATGCTATTTTTAGCACTTCCATTTTTCATTCCCCGTTGCTCAATCCAGCACTGGTACCCAAACTTCTATTTTTAGCATTTCTTGTTGCCATTTTCAACACTCCCTCTCAACAAGAAAGGCTTCAACTTGAACCTGATCCTATACCTTTGGAATGTTCTACATGCAACACTTCTACCAAGTGTGGTTGCTCCAGCAACTCTCAAAACAAAAAATTCTCCCCACTAACCTCTCTGTTGAGCTAGAAAGATACTCTGATCCTGAAGCTCTACCTACTACTGACAAGTGCTCCCTCTCTGACCTCTAAGCTGCTGCAACACTCCATGCATCTTGCACCGTTGCACACCTCTCTGTGCCATCCTGCACTGGTGCAACACTCCTGTGCCTCTTGTATTGTTGCAGCCTGCTAGCTCTACACAGTCCTGGGACTCCTGCACTGTAGCTCTCTCTGCCGCTCCATCCGCATCTACCTCTACCCAATCAGCCAGTCCTGTTACTCCTCGTCATGGCTCTTGTAACAAAGTCAAATCAAAGAGGTTAGGTACCTCAAAGATCCTGCCCCTCCTCCTTGGGACAATCACTCCACATTGCCCCACCTCCTACCTGGAGGTATGGATGCATGTGATCCCTCTACCCACCTGGCTCGAAGTTTCCCCCTACTAGAGGTCTCTGCATGAGTAGATGTCTCTACTCAATCTCCTCTTAGCTTCTCTAGTTGTGGTTGCTCCACAACCTCCTGAAGCTTCTTCACCAATCGTGGCTCTTCCATAATTGTCTAAGACTTCTTCTGGCACTGCATGTTGAGAGGTAATGTACTCTCCCTCTCAACCACCAAGTCTCCATCAGTTGCCTTGCTCCTCAAGGCTTTGCATGCATCTTGAACCTCAAGAGCATATAGGTTCTTGACCAGTGAACCGATTTTCTTCACCTGTCTAGTGATGATGTGTCTAAGGAAAACCTTTCCCTTACTAAAGACTACATCATAGCCTTTGTCTTCTAGCATCGCGATTGACACCAAGTTTCTCTTCAATCCTGGTACATACTTGACATCGGTCAAGGTAAGGCAAGCTCCATGATCCCTCTAAAGAATAATCATGCCTACACCTAAGACACTATACTTTTCATCATTACCCATCGCTATGAGCATCTGGAGATATTTCTCCTCCAAAGTACTGAACAAACTCTTGTCGCTGGTCATGTGGAAAGAAGCTCCACTGTCAAGAAACCAACCTCTTCTCACCATCGATGAAACCATGCATGCGAACAGTGTGAAATCCAACTCGAACTGTGAGGCCAATGCCTCACCTTCTGATCCTTCCACAGATCCCTTCTTGGATTTCCTCAGTGGACAATTTGTAGGAAAATGGCCCACCTCATGACAACGAAAGCATCACACTTTTGATTTATTAAACTTCTTCCCACCTGGGGAGAACTGGATTCGGAATGAGAAACCTTCTCCTTCTTCGCCTTACTCGCTAAGGCATAGTTTTCTTTATCCTCCATGGATGAAGAACCATCTCTGGTGCTTCTTCTTATCTCCTCCTGTATCAAATCCGACCAAAGTCGTTCCAAATCTAGCAGTTTCTCTCTTCCATTAACCGAGTCTTGGTAGCTATGCCTACTCTCAGAAAGACCAAGGAGTGCAAGACTCACCATGTCATCAACATTTGTCATGATCCCTACACTTCCAAGATCATCCCTGCATGTGGTGAGCTTGTTCAGATATGTAGAGATTGTGTCACCCTTTTCACACTTGATCTTTCAAAGCTAGTCTTTCAATGCCAGCTTCCTCTGATCACTTCTATTCTGATATAGATCTTTCAATGTTTTCCACATTGAAAATGGTGTCTCCTTCCCATGGAGACTCGAGACTATGTGATCTCGAACTCCCTCCAAAAGGATTCTCCTTGCTCTAGCCACACATTTCTTCCATTCAACCAATTCAGCAACACCAGTTGGCTTGGGGACTTCTTGATCAATGAAGTCCTTTAGACCATTATCCTCTAGTACTGCTTCTATGCGATCCTTTCAAGCTATATAATTCTAACTGCCATCAAGGACATATTCAAGTCTCAAACCATTGGATGCCATAGGTGAAATAGATATGTGACAAGAACTTGATTTCTATATTCAAGAATCACAAACTTCAACTTCTCCTGTATTGTATACTGCCTCCTTGATCACCCGTGCTCTGATACTATGTAGAAATTTCCACCTGTAGATCAACTGATAATGCAATAGACTAAAGCAAAATACTTGATCTACTTCTACAACCAATTTAGTGGAAGCTTAATCAAACATGAGCAACATCAATAAGAACACATATAACTGATAATAAGGAATCAATCACACATAACACAGAAGATATAATTCGTGGAAATCCTTAGCCTAAAACCCCAACTCTGTACTATCACACAAGTGGAAATATAGCCAATATTAGAAAAAGAATCAGCTGAAAAGCTATCTTGCTCTCTCTGCAATACCTCTGTTTTTCATAGATAGTCAAAGGCCTCTATCTAACCTCTGGTCTGCCCTCCAAGCCTCCTATTTCTTTGCGCAATTTTGATTGGGGTCCAGTGCAGCCACTTGTGTGAATTGGCCTCTTCACACACTCACTAACCTCTAATCCAACTACGCAGTCCTGAAGGAGATAAATCCTTCTCATGGATGAGCTTCCTTTATAGGAAAAACATTCATCCAACTAATAGTACGTTGTCCCTTCTCTGATTTCAACTAGGTCTCTGTCTAAACTGACAGGCATGAATTATTCATGAGAGAATCTTCAGTTATCTGAAGTACAACAGTTATATGCTAGCATGCATTAACTAACTAAACTTATTTAATTTAAATAAACTGTTTAAATTAAATATAATTGGACTTGACTCAGTTAACTGAGCCAACTAATTACTACTCAAATTAGAACTCATCCTTATCTCTTTAACTGATGGATAAATTCCTCAATTAGTAGAGAAACTATTGCATGTCCTCACATAAACTTCATGTTTGATTTTTCACAACTAATTAACTCATGGAGAATTAATTAATTTATTTTCAAACAGTGGTTAAGTTCAAATTCGAATTTTACTTCCTATTTTTAGTCCAGGGACTGACTAAAATAGGAATCCATCCTGAACTACTAAAAATAGAATGATATTTTTGGCACTTCCATTTTTCATTCTTGTTGCTCAATCCAACACTAGTACCGAAACTGCTATTTTTAGCAATGCTATTTTTAGCACTTCTATTTTTAGCATTTCTTGTTGCCATTTTCAACAGTTAATTTCTAGCAGTGTTTCACCCACGCGAGTCAATTTTTTAACTCGAACCTTAGGAAATATTTTGCTTTTCGGTCTTCGTGATGCTTTCAGTTGAAAAATAACCTCTTTGTGTGTTGATCACTGACTCAGAGTGTCTTCACGTGCATACAGATGAGTCTACAATTTTCTCATGATAACAATTTCCCACTGATGTTTGAGGTTAGGAGCAAGCATATAGTCGAAATACATCACGTTTTTGCTGATATGATTGAGAGTCTTACTAACTTCTTAAGAGATAAAGAAACATAATACAAAGATGATTAGGGAAAGATCCTTGATTGAGAACTAAAGAGAACCATGCTTTGAATAAAAATTTACAAAAGTGTCTACACAAGATGGGCATATCCCATTCTCGTTATGATAACTATAACTAAGTTTTATAATCATAGAGGAAATAGTCCTAGAAAGTCAGCGTTGATGTGGTTGGTATGCTGTTGACTCAAGAAGATAACTACTTTCGCTCTTAGGAGCATCTATGAAAAATGTATTGGACTAGGTGCCCCCATGCATTAAATTTAAAGCAATATTGAATGAGGTGCTATGAGATGCATGGGTCTTTGACTAAATGAGAGAGCTACAATGGTCACAAAGTATGGTACTACACTAACATGAAAAACTTATGCTAGTGTCAAGTGTTATGGAGACCGATGACATCAATAAGTGATAATAATTCCTATTGTTCCATTTGAGGTTGTCCATTAATGCGGGGAGCAACCAAGGTACTACTTCAATCCTGGAAATGAGTGTTTATGTCAAGAGGAAAGGAGCACAAGCTGCTCAAAAAACTGGTTCAAGGAATATATGTGAAAGTAAATAAGATGGTTGTAATATGATGGGTAATAAAGGCACAATAGTGAGAACTGACAATATGAGTGGATATGGAAAACTACCCAAGGTTGGAGCTTGTAATGCGAGTGGTGCTAGTTAAAAAAAAAAATTGGGGTAAATTCCCTTGGAGTCAATAGGACGCCCAAGGTGGGTGTGAGAATGTTATGACATGGTGGAAAAATGAGCTCCAACCAAGGGAAAATAAGGAATGTCATCGAGTAACTAACACAAAAATATGGGTGAGAATCCTTTTCCTTAAAAAATCTTTGTACACTTGCCAAAAGAATGTAAAAATGGTTTGGGATGTAAAAACATGAAGATGGGTGCCCCAAGAAAGTGGTAGCCTGTGTGATGGTGCAGGTGGGTATTTTTCTAAGGGTGGGGTTGATGAGCCCCAAAAATGGATAATTATATGGGCTCATTCAACCTACTAATTAGACTTAATCCACCATTCTCATTATTTTATTGCATTTTTTTTATTATATTTATGTTAATAGAGTGAATTGGGTTAGTCATTATGCCAACAAGTCTAATGTGTGCTTTGTGTAGCCTTTTTGGTCAATTTGGAGACAAATCGGAGGTTTTAATGAGCACTTGGCAGCCAAATTCGGGGGAGAACAAGGGAGAGGATTTGTAGGAAGGTGTCCCCTTCATTTATGGGCCCTTACCTTGAATTCTCCACCATCAGCTCGGAGTTCAAAGGCCACCAAATCAATTAGCACAAGGGTAGCCAAGCAAGCCAAGTAGGACTGCTATTAACTACAAGTTTTTGGCAGCCGAGTCCCTAAAGTTTAGGAGGACTGTTTGGGTCCTCAATTTGTATAAATAAGAGGGTTTAGGGCCTCATTTTGGTTAGCCATTTGATAGCCAATAGTTAGCTAGTTGTTAGTCATTTTGGTTAGCCAATAGTTAGTCATTTTGTAGTTCGATTTTTAGGCAATAGACTAGCTTTGCTTTTAGCACACTTTCAAGTTCTCCTTGTGGACAGTTTGTGGAATGTAACATTTCTTTTGATCAATAAAGATGAATCCAGCTTTGCACCAGCTCTAAATCTCTCTTAGGAGGTTGTAGCTCTTGGGGTTGGGCCCATCTCAAGCGCCCAGTACCTCCTTTGTTTACTTTCATGTGTCTTTGCTGCATTCTTAGAATAAAATCTGTTATTTAGATTTAACTCTTGTTTGGTCATTTAGGTTGTTTTTGATAAGTAAAATAGCTTTTCATGCTCATATTTAGTTGATAGGTTGTTAACAGAAAAATCTTCGAGAAAAGGGCCATCAAACATCTGTGGTTTCACCTCTCCCTCAGTGGGATCAGTAGCTGTGACTAGGATGACTTTGTTGCCCACAAAAACACTGATTTTGCTTTTCCATGCAATCACTAGTGTTTGATTTTCATGTGTAGAAGTTGGTTACAAGTTCAGAATTTCATTTTCTTAGTTGCATGAGTTAAAATACATGGTTTCATTGTAGGTCACACTTCTGTTCATTCTCTTTACTAACAGCTAGCAAACTAGGTCAACGTAACTAGGTCTTTGAATTTACAAGTCTTTGTTGGTTCAGATTGGAAAAACGACTTGCAGAGCACCTGTACCACTCCTTCATTTGCTTATTCTCCATCAGAGCCATCCACTCCACCCTCTACTTAGAATCCTTACCTCATGTTTGCCACATTTGCTCACATAACCCTAGTTTTTGTGCAATTATTGCCTTAGCCTTCTTCAAGCCAAGTCAACCTTCTACACCTCCTCACCACTCCATCCACCAGTCCTTAGGCCACTTTAGACCCCTATCCTACCTCCAGATCCATCCATGCACCTTCCCTCACTCATCCACCTCCTAAAAACCGACTTCCAAGTTTCCTGTAGAAATTCTGAAGTTTCCTGTAGAAATCCTTAAGTTTCCTGTAGAACCCCTGCAGACTTCCTATAGAAGCTCACAAGTGAGGTTTCCTGATAGCCAAACCTTGTGAGACTCTGGGGAAGAGTGTTCCGGACTCCTTAGACCCCCTCTGAGCCTCTCCAACCATTTCCAAGCATTCCTCTTCCTTGATCCACCTCTACACAGTCAAAAGCCAGTTAAATTGTATGCATGATAATTGGACAACTTATTCAAAAATCCAAAAACACGGTTCTTTCAGATTCTGCTGTAGACATAGCTTAGATACATGCATTTTTTCTTCTTAGAAGTCAATGGCATCTTATTCAGTAGCTTGCATCTTCCTTCTTGCATCAATAGGACTAACTGGTAGAATTAGGGTTTGCTAGGGTTTGCATTTCCTTTTCGCTTTTCACTTCTTGCTGCAAGTAGATTAGCCTCCTTTGAGTTAGCTTTCATCCATCAGTTAAAAAGCTTCTTCTAAGAGATCATAGAATTTGGCTTAAGCTCCTAGCGGACTTGTGCTAGCTGACCAAGTGACAGCTGCGGCAAGAGCTAGTACTTGTGCATACAGCACCGTCGCTTCCAAGTTTGTTATGAACTACCGGGTTGATAAAATTAAAGAAGGGAGTCCTGGGAGTTGCAACATTATTGCTGCAATACTGGGGCCCACCATCTTTTTGGCGTTGTTTCCGGGGAAGCGTTAGAGTATTGGTGATTGCTGCTATTCTTCTATTTTCTACTACAACCTTTTGCTAAGTAGTTTATTTCATTTCCATTTTGCAATTTCAATTCCGCAAAAGTAAAGTAGACATTTCTTGCTTTCATAGATTAGCATTTCAATTCCACAATTTCAATTCTGCAAGCATAGATTAGCATTTCGTTTTTGCAATTTCCATTCTGCAAGCGTAACTTAGCATGTCATTCCTACAATTTCATTTGAGCAAAATAGATTAGTCCTTTCCTGCTTTCATTTCAATTTCGCATTTTCATTTCATTAAGATAGTTAGTTGTAGTTCAATCTATTTTAGTTTTGTAGGTACAAGAAGAAAAATACAAAAGTCAACCAAAAATATTTCATTTCATGCCTGGTAGGAGTAGAGATAAGCTAGAAAAATACTTGCACAACACCCCCCACTGCTTCACATAGCCAACCTTCTCTCTTCTTCGATGGCTGTGATTAAGAAGAACCCTTGGGCGGACATCGAGGAATATTTAAAGAACCTCTAGGGGAGGAGAAGAAAAAATTCCATTGTAGCAAATGGCTACAATAAGAAATGTTTGGAGCAGTACCTTATCCAAAAATGAATTTGCAAATCAAATGGAAGATTTCAAGAGTGAGATGAGGCAGTTTCTTGCCATGCAACTGGATACCTTGCAGATCCAAAGGAAGCAAGAGGAAGCCAAGAGGGTTTTGGACATCTTTTGTCCTAGATGCACTAGAAAGCATCCTAGGCACGAATGTCCAATGCACTCCCTGGAAGTGTGTTTCATCTGTGAAGAATACCATCCTACGAATCAGTGCCCTTCCTTGCCTGGAATCAAAGTTGCATATAAAAGGGCCAGAGAAGTCACTGAACCACTTTATTTCATGAACCAAAGGAGGTCACATGGACCCATACCTTACTAGTAGGAACTGCAAGGGACATCCAAGACCTATTATGACCCCTATCAAGCCACTTTCATGCCTTCTTGGGGTTCCCCTTCTCATCCTTCCTGGTCCACACCCCCTCCTTGGTCGTATCCTCCTCAATACCATGCTCCTCCAGTTGTTCATTCGTTTCACTCTTATGCTCAGGCACAACCTCAGTGGAATACACCTCATCAGGGGTGGAGGCCCCAGTATAAAACTCCTCTCATTCATTTTCCTCCACCGCCTGCTCATCCACAACCATCGCCTCCTGCTCCACCAAGGCAACCCCAAATGCCTACCCAACCACAACCCCATCCACATCCATCTCAAATATACACCTCCACTCAGCTACCCATACCACCATTCCCAAAACCATACAATGGAGTAGCCTCAATCCAATTGCAATGCTGAGGCACAACATGTCCAAATGATCCTCTTGAGCTCAATGATCTTCACCATAGCTCAAGAAGAGTATTGCAAAAAAGAGATTATCTTGAAAGCATTGAAGGACCACATTCAGCAAAAGAAGATTCAAAATAAGAGATCAAAGAACCATGGGCTGCACTTGATGAAGAGAAGATACCAAAATCAGAGATTGAGAGAGTTCCCTCATGGTTACCATCAAATCCTCCATGTATTCAAGAGAAAAATCAGCAAAAAGAGGAAGATGAGAAATTCATGATAGAAGAAGATATGAAGAATGATCCAGATCAGCAAAAGGACCAAGGATATCAGAGTTACATTGAGATATGGTTTCAGACGGTCACTAAGTTGCAGCAGTACTCTCTTTCTCAGTTATTCTTGATCCCTCCAAAGTCAAATCATTTGTTCTTTGAAATCTAGATAGTTGTCAAAGCATGCATTTCGAGCCTCCACATCATTTTGTCTCTAATCTCGATGTGCACATGGCTCCATTGGAAGTATTCTTATACTTGAGAACGATTTTGTTTTTCAAGTAGGGTAGGGTAGAAAAAAAAAGGAAAAAAGAAAAAATGAAAAAAATGGAAAGAAGAGGAAAAATCTAAGGTGAAAACCTCCTCGGAGGCGCCTTAGATTGGCTCATTGATTGAAAACCTCCATGAGGCGGTCAATGGGTTGGGAAAAAAGAAAGAGAAAATAAAAAAAGAATAAGATCCTTCGGTGAAAACCTCCCTTGGAGGTGCCTAGGGCAGGCAATTAGGGTGAAAACCTCCATGAGGCGCCCTAGTTGTTTTCTACAAGAAGTTATGTATTTCTACAGGCATTTCTACAAGAAGTTCTGTATTTCTATAGGAAACTTCCTGTAGAACCTTTGGACGAACCAAATTCAATTTTAAAAGGGAATCTGATGGTGGGAATCTATTTGTTAGGCCTGCAAGCACCTCTGTGTCCATTCCTCGCCTTTCTCCATCATTTTTCCACCTCATTGTGCTTCTAAATTGTGCTTCTACAGGAAGTTCCTATAGAAATTGTAGGAAGCTAGAAATGGATTTCAAAAAGGCAGTTTGGCGAACATGGTAGCTTCTTCAAGGGTTCAGAAGTCCTCCTGCAATCTTCAAACTCCTCCTCCATCATCTCCATACCTGCATCATAGCCCAAGTTCACTTTTCTTACCATGCAACAAAACTGCAAAATGCCTTGAAGCAAAAATACCTAGAACAGAATTTGTTTTTGCCCTAACTTGAAAACCATGCATCCATTTGAAAAACTGTTTTATGGCAAATTGTACAAGGGTGATGGTAACATGCCTGAGTAGTTTTAGCCAATTCCGGTGCACGGTTTCTGAGAAATCAGCCTCCATCGCCTTCAGCCATTTTTGCATTTTCTCCATATCCGTGCATCCGTTTCAAAACCTGTTTCATGGGAAGTTGCACATGGGTGATAGTAGCCCACTCAAGCAGTTTCAGCCGATTCTAATGCACAGTTTCCGAGAAATTGATCTCTGAAATCTTCAACCATTTTCCATTTTTCTCGAAACCTGTGCATCCATTGATCACGATTTTTCTATGGGAGGTGCATCATGATGATAGGAACATGCTGAGCAAGTTTTAGATCGATCCGGTTTACCGTTTGGAAGCAATGGCGAAAACAAGTTCTGGTCCAGTGAAAATTCAGCAGCAGCAGCTTGAAGGTGCAGATCTGAGCGTGGAAATGAACTTCTGCAGCATGCATCTGGCTAGAGGACACCTTCACAAGGAAAACAACCAAAAATCATCAGCCAAGGCCTCATGCAACCAAAGAAACCAGTGCATGCAGCAATGACTAGCCACAACACCTCACAGCAGCCATTTGACTTCAGGTACGTGACTGAAACTCGTTCTTCTATTGCACAAATCTAATTTAAAAATTGCATGAATGAATGGAATGGTGGAATTAAGCCACGAATAAAGAAATGTTAAGCTGATTGCCTTCTCTAGCACTCAGCTGGAAGTCACGCAGTACACATGGACAGCTGACTTACGTGAAAATTAAAGCAACCAGGAGTGTTGACCGTTTAAACCTCAATTCAATTCACGACAGTGATTACAGGGGGAAAACACATAGTTCAGGAACAACACTTCTAGTTGCATGTGGCCACATACACTTGTCCACTTCACTCTCTCACGTAAATCATGCTGAAATTAAATGATGCTCGGCTGAAATTCTCACCACCCTCTGTTCAACTGCGGTCACAACTAGAGCACACGTCCACCACGTCCAGATCAATTAACCAGTGGTCCTCTGCAAGATTCCTGCCTGGTTTCTCGAGATTTCTGCTATTTCTTAAAAAAATTCCCGCAGGGGCACTCTACAGGCGTTTCTACAGGAAGTTTCTACAGGAAACACAGAAAACAGCCTTCTAGAGCAGAAAAGCCTGGATTTTTCTTCGACAAATTGGAGTTTCGAAGAGAGGTAGGCTCGAACATGCCTCTTCTATGCATGATACGTTCGAAAGGTGGTGAACTAAACTGTTTTGAATAAGAAAATATTGAACAAGTCTGCCTGTGAATCCATAATAGTAGCTTTCCTGTGTGTTACATGGAATGTTTCAATTGGTTCTTCGTCAAATTCTCTTCCACATTTCCTATTAAGAAATTCCTCTGCTAGAAGCGATAAACCACTGTGAGGGTTAACCTGTGCATGAAGAATGTTAATTTTATGTGATTGTATGCATGCTAAGGATGAAAATTAAGCTCTGCACTCTGTCTGTGGGAGCCTAATTCCCTTTTGACAGTTGGGTTTGGGCAGCAAAAGAATTATAACCAGGGAATTGGTGCAAAGTTGAAATACAAACACCTGAGAAATCCTGTCCTGAGGATCAAAAGACAGTCCCTTTCTGCTCGGAGCATTGAAACAAGGCTCTCTCACCAAACTAGACCAACCAGCTTACATCCTTTTTTGGAGCAAGGTCAGCCTTCAGATCATGAAATACATTACCTGTGAGGGGCGGTTTAGTATTGTCTACAGCTATCGTTTCCAGTTGCTGAGTGAATTCAGACATAGGATGGATTTACCTCCAAAAAAAAAGTTAAACATCCCCTATTTTCTTTTGCAATCATTAATTGAGTATGGCACAAAATTGAAGAAAGGAAACACGTAGAGGAAAGAGAGAAAGGCAGTGGTAAGAAGACCCAGGATAGGCCATCATAGGACAAGCCACAGGAGAAGCAAGAGAAAAGCAAGAAAGAAAAGAAGGAAGAAACAAAGAGGGAAAAAAATAAACAATAGTTTAATCCTTGGAAACTGTTGTAGGTTGCAGGAACACAATGCGGAAAGGGGCCCTCCCAACACAAGCAGAAGGGTCCCTACCAAGTTCCCATGCATCCTCACATCCATTCCCTCCATGAACACTCAATTTTTTCAGGATCCAGACACAATTCAATCATGGTTCAATCTTCTACAGGAAGCTACAGGACTTTCTACAGGAAGTTCTGTATTTTTACCAGAAACATCCTGTAGAGCCTTTTGGGCAGGTCAGAATCGATTATAAAGAGGGATTCGAAGCTTGAAGTCTGTTGAGGAGGCATGCAACCACTATTTTCTTCCATCCTCCACTGGTTTCAACTCTTTTCACCACCATTGCCACCATCTGATTGAATATACTTGCAGAATCATACCAAAGCTGGGAGTAAAATAAAAACACAAATTCCAAGGAGAAACGGTTGCAAATCAGGGCAGAGAGGACTAAAAAAAAAAAGTACAAACAAGTAGGGACACACCCAAGGCAACCACAGCACAAGTCAAAGAGAAGGCACCCCCAGCCAAGCAAGCCAAATCAGAGAAAATTGGTTCTACAGGAAGCTAGCAGAATGTTTCTACAGGAAGACAGAGAATTGTTTCTACAGGAAGACAAAAAACAGCCACTACAGGACTTTCTACAGGAAGTCTGAGAAAAGGGCAGCAGAAGGAGAAATCGGCTGAAATTCTAGCTAGGGAGGCAGCAGATGTGCTGGAAGAAAATTTTCATTGAGGACACAAAAGCTAAACAAAAGGAGGAGCCTCCTTCAAGGATGTCCATCACCTGTGAATGAGGAAGCCAAAAACCTTCATTGGAAGAGAGAGAATTCAGATAATGGAATCAAAGACAGTTCTACAAGATGTTCAGACAATTCTACAGGAAGTTGAGAATTCTCTAGGAAAAGAAGCACAGGCAGTGGGAAGAAGCAAAGAGAAAAGCATGGTTTCGTGACAGAGAAGAGGACATCACTTCAGAAGCTTGGCATGATGGGGAGGCCACCAAGGCCATCAAAGATGAGGAGATAGATTGGTTTCTCAGAGGATGAGCAACACTTTCAGTAGGGGGTGATGATGAGCCCCAAAAATGGATAATTATATGGGCTCATTCAACCTACTAATTTGACTTAATCCACCATTCTCATTAGTTTATTGCATGTTTTTTATTATATTTATGCTAATAGAGTGAATTGGGTTAGTCATTATGCCAACAAGTCTAATGTGTGCTTTGTGTAGCCTTTTTGGTCAATTTGGAGACAAATCGAAGGTTTTAATGAGCACTTGGCAGCCAAATTCGTGGGAGAACAAGGGAGAGGATTTGTAGGAAGATGTCCCCCTCATTTATGGGCCCTTACCTCGAATTCTCCACCATCAGCTCGGAGTTCAAAGGCCACCAAATCAATTAGCACAAGGACAGCCAAGCAGCTCGGAGTTCAGAGGCCACCGAATCAACAAGTCAAGGGCAGCCAAGCAAGTCAAGTTGGACTACTGTTAACTACAAGTCAAGGGCAGCCAAGCAAGTCAAGTTGGACTTCTGTTAACTGCAAGTCTTGGGCAGCCGAGTCCCTAACTTTTAGGAGGACTGTTGGGTCCTCAAATTTGTATAAATAAGAGAGCTTATGGCCTCATTTTGGTTAGCTAGTAGGTAGCTAGTAGGAAGCTAGTTGTTAGCCATTTGATAGTCATTTTTAGCTGGTAGTTAGTCATTTTGTTTTAGCCATTAGTTAGCTAGCTTGTAATTCGATTTGTAGGCCATGGATTAGTTTTTCTTTCAGCTCTTTCTCAAGCTCTCCTTGTGGACAGTTTTGATGTAACTTTTCATTCGTGGTTAATAAAGATGGATCCAGCTTTGCACTAGCTCTAAATCTCTCCTGGGAGGTTGTAGTTCTTGGGGTTGGGCCCATCTCAAGCGCCCAGTACCTCCCTTGTTTATGTTTATGTGTCTTTGCTGCATTCTCATAATAAAAAAACGGTTGTTAAGGCTCACTGCCATCTCTCTTGAAGATTGGGGTGCAGTCCATAACTAGCCACCAAAAACACGCATTACTTTACTTGATGATTGCTGCAATACAGTCACGGTCTTGATTAGATGCTTCCTTTTCATTCACACCTGCACACATACTTTCATCACAGCCTCATACATATTTCTCTTCGTGTTTTGGATTGTTGTTCATTGAATTCATGGCATAAGTAATTT
>APFE030418499.1:281279-363424 GCA_000404065.3 Pinus taeda
CATGTGTCTTTGCTGCATTCTTAGAATAAAATATGCTATTTAGATTTAAATCTTGTTTTGTTATTTAGGTTGTTTTTGGATGAGTAAAATAGCTTTTCATGCTCAGATCTAGTTGATAGGTTGTTAACAGAAAAAGCTTCAAGAAAAGGGCCATCAAACATCTGTGGTTTTACCTCTCCCTTAGTGGGATCAGGAGTTGTGACTAGGATGACTTTGCTGCCCATAAAAACACTAATTTCGCTTTGCCATGCAATCACTAGTGTTTGATTTTCATGTGTAGAAGTTGGTTACAAGTTCAGACTTTCATTTGCTTAGTTGCATGAGTTAAAATACATGGTTTCATTGTAGGTCACACTTCTGTTCATTCTCTTTACTGGCAGCTAGCATATTAGGTCAACATAACTAGGTCTTTGAATTTACAAGTCTTTTTTGGTTCATATTGGAAAAACGACTTGCAGAGCACCTGTACCAATTCTTCATCTGCTTATTCTCCATCAGCACCATCCACTCCACCCTCTACTTAGAATCCTTACCTCACGTTTGCCACATTTGCTTGCATAACCCTAGTTTTTGTGCAATTATTGCCTTAGCTTTCTTCAAGCCAAGTCAACCTTCTACACCTCCTCACCACTCCATCCACCAGTCCTTAGGCCGCTTTAGACCCCTATCCTACCTCCAGATCCATCCATGCACCTTCCCTCACTCATCCACCTCCTAAAAACCGACTTCCAAGTTTCCTGTAGAAATTCTGGACTTTCCTGTAGAAATCCTGAAGTTTCCTGTAGAACCCCTGCAGACTTATTGTAGAAGCTCACAAATGAGGTTTCTTGATAGCCAAACTTTGTGAAACTCTCAGGAAGGGTGTTAGGGACTCCTTAGACCCTCTTTGAACATTCCCAACCTTTTCCAAGCATTTCCTCTCACCAATCCACCTCTGCACAGTCAAAAGCCAGTTAAAAGCACATGCATGAAAATTCTAACAACTTATTCAAAAATACAAAAAGATGTTTTATTCATATAGTGATAACTTAGACACATGCATTTTACCTTCCTAGAAGTCAATGGAATCTCTTTCAGTAGCTTGCATCCTCTTTTTCGCTTCAGTAGGGCTAGTTGGTAAAATTAGGGCTTGCTAGGGTTTGCATTTCCTTTCCGCTTTTTAGTTTCTTTCCGAAAATAGATTAGCTTCCTTTGAGTTAGCTTTCATCCATCAGTTAAAAAGCTTCTTCTAAGAGCTCATAGAAGTTGGCTTAAGCTCCTAGCGGACTTGTGCCAGCTGACCAAGTGACAGCTGCGACAAGAGTAGTACTTGTCATACAGCCCGTCGCTTCCAAGTTTGTTACGAACTACCGGGTTGATAAAATTAAAGAAGGGAGTCCCAGGAGTTGCAGCATTATTTCTGCAATACTGGGGCCCACCATCTTTTTGGTGTCGTTGCCGGGGAAGCGTCAGATTATTGGTGATTGTTGTTATTCTTCTATTTTCTACTACAACCTTCTGCTAAGTAGTTTATTTCGTTTCCATTTTGCAATTTCATTTCCGCAAAAGTAGAGTAGACATTTCTTGCTTTCATAGATTAGCATTTCAATTCCACAATTTTAATTCTGCAAGCATAGATTAGCATTTTGTTTTTGCAATTTCCATTTTGCAAGCGTAACTTAGCATTTCATTCCTGCAATTTCATTTGAGAAAAATAGATTAGTCCTTTCCTGCTTTCATTTCAATTCCGCATTTTCATTTTATTAAGATAGTTAGTTACAGTTCAATCTATTTTAGTTTTGCAGGTACAAGAAGAAAAATATAAAAGTCAACCAAAAATATTTCATTTCATGCCTGGTAGGAGTAGAGATAAGTTAGAAAAATACTTGCACAACACCCCCCACTGCTTCACACAGCCAACCTTCTCTCTTCTTCAATGGTTGTGATTAAGAAGAACCCCTGGGCGGACATCAAGGAATATTTAAAGAACCTCTAGGGGAGGAGAAGAAAAAAATTCCACTGTAGCAAATGGCTACAAGCAGAAATGTTGGGAGTAGTACTTTTTCTTCCAACTCAATCCTTAGAGGTGAATGTGAGAATCTGATGGAAGATTTCAAGAGTGAGATGAGGCAGTTTATTGCCATGCAACTGGATACCTTACAGATCCAAAGGAAGCAAGAGGAAGCCAAGAGGGCTTTGGCCATCTTTTGTCCCAGGTGCACTAGAAAGCATCCTAGGCATGAATGTCCATTGTACTCCATAGAAGTATGTTTTGTCTGTGAAGAATACCATCCTACAGATCAGTGCCCTTCCTTGCCTGGAATCAAAGTTGCATATCAAAGGGCCAAAGAAGTCACTGAACCACTTTATTTCATGAACCAAAGGAGGTCACATGGACCCATACCTTACCAGCAGGAACTGCAAGGGACATCCGAGACCTGTTACGACCCCTATCAAGCCACTTTCATGCCTTCTTGGGGTCCCCCTACTCATCCTTCCTGGTTCACACCTCTTCCTTGTTCCTTCATAGATCCATATTATGCCCAACCATCTGCTCATTCGTTTCACTCTTATGCTCAACCACAGCCTCAGTGGAATACACCTCATCAGGGGTGGAGGCCCCAGTACAACACTCCTTTCGCTCATTTTCCTCCACCGCCTGCTCATCCACAACCATCGCCTCCTGCTCCACCAAGGCAACCCCAAATGCCTGCCCAACCACAACCCCATCCACATCCATCTCAAATATACACCTCCACTCGACTACCCATACCACCATTTCCAAAACCATACAATGGAGTAGCTCAACCCAATTGCAAAGCTGAGGCACAACATGTCCAAATGACTCCTCTTGAGCTCAATGATCTTCACCATAACTCGGGAAGAGTATTGCAAAAAAGAGATCATCTTGAAAGCAGCGAAGGACCACAACCAGTAAAAGAAGATGCAAAAGAGGATAGCAAAGAACCATGGGCTGCACTTGATGAAGAGAAGACATCAAAATCAGAGATTGAGAGTGCTCCCTCATGGTTACCATCAAATCCTCCATGTACTCAAGAGAAAGATCAACAAAAAGAGGAAGATGAGAAAGTCATGATAGAAGAAGATATGAAGAATGATCCATATCAGCAAAAGGACCAAGGATATCAAAGTTATATTGAGATATGGTTCCAGACAGTCACTAAGTTGCAGCGGTACTCTCTTCCTCAGTTGTGTTTGATCCCTTCAAAGTCAAATCATTTGTTCTCTGAAGTCCAGATAGTTGTCAAAGCATGCATTTCAAGCCTCCACATTGTTTTGTCTCTAATCTCGATGTGCACATGGCTCCATTGGAAGTATTCTTATACTTGAGAATGATTTTGTTTTTCAAGTAGGGTAGGTAGAGAAAAAAAGAAGGGGAAAAGAAAAAAGAAAAAAAAAAAAAAAAAAAAAGAGAAAAAATGAAAAAATGGAAATAAAGGAAAAATCTAAGGTGAAAACCTCCTCGGAGGCGCCTTAAATTGGCTCATTGATTGAAAACCTCCATGAGGCGGTCAATGGGTTGGAAAAAAAAAAAGAGAAAAGAAAAAAAGAATAAGATCCTTGGGTGAAAACTTCCCTTGGAGGCACCTAGGGCAGGCAATTAGGGTGAAAACCTCCATGAGGCGCCCTAGTTGTTTTCAAAAAAAAAAAAAAAAAAAAAAAAAAAAAAAAAAAAAAATCTAATTTCCATTGAATAATTACAGGTTGCAAGAAGGACGTTGCAGGTCAAGAGGATCGTTGAAAACAAAGGCAGAGGAAGGTCTGGGCTTTCTATAGGAAGCTACAGGCATTTCTACAGGAAGCTCTGTATTTCTACAGGAAACTTCCTGTAGAAACTTTGGACGAACCAAATTCAATTTTAAAAGGGAATCTGATGGTGGGAATCTGTTGGTTAGGCCTACAAGAACCTCTATGTCCATCCCTCACCTTTCTCCATCATTTTTCCACCTCATTGTGCTTCTATAGGAAGTTCCTGTAGAAATTGTAGGAAGCTAGAAATGGATTTCAAAAAAGCAGTTTGGCAAACATGGTAGCTTCCTCAGGGGTTCAGAAGTCCTCCTGCAATCTTCAAACTCCTCCTCCATCATCTCCATACCTGCATCATAGCTCAAGTTCACTTTCCTTTCCATGCAACAAAACTGCAAAATGCCTTGAAGCAAAAATACCTAGAACATAATTTGTTTTTGCCCTAACTTGAAAAGCATGCATCCATTTGAAAAACAGTTTTATGGGGAATTGTACAAGGGTGATGGCAACATGCCTGAGCAGTTTCAGCCAATTCCGGTGCACGGTTTCCGAGAAATCAGCCTCCATCTCCTTCAGCCATTTTTGCATTTTCTCCATATCTGTGCATCCGTTTCAAAACCTGTTTCATGGGGAGATGCACATGGGTGATAGTAGCCTACCCAAGCAGTTTCAGCCGATTCCAATGCATGGTTTCCGAGAAATTGATCTCTGAAATCTTCAGTCATTTTCCATTTTTCTCGAAATTTGTGCATCCATTGATCATGATTTTGCTATGGGAGGTGCATCATGATTATTGGAACACGCTCAGAAAGTTTTAGATCGATCCGGTTTACCGTTTGGAAGCAATGGTGAAAACAAGTTCTGGTCCAGTGAAAATTCAGCAGCAGCAGCTTGAAGGTGCAGATCTGAGCATGGAAATGAACTTTTGCAGCATGCATCTGGCCAGAGGACACCTGCACAAGGAAAACAACCAAAAATCATCAGCCAAGCCCTCATGAAACCAAATAAACCAGTGCATGCAGCAATGACTAGCCACAGCACCTCACAGCAGCCATTTGACTTCAGGTACGTGACTGAAACTCGTTCTTCTATTGCACAAATCTAATTTAAAAACTGCATGAATGAATGGAATGGTGGAATTAAGCCACGAATATAGCAAGGTTAAGCCGATTTCCTTCTCTAGCACTCAGCTGGAAGTCACGCAGTACATATGGACAGCTGACTTACGTGAAAATTAAAGCAACCAGGAGTGTTGGTTGTTTAAACCTCAATTCAATTCACGGCAGTGATTACAGGGGGAAAACACATAGTTCAGGAACAACACTTCCAGTTGCATGTGGCCACATACACTTGGCCACTTCACTCTCTCACGTAAATCACGCTGAAATTAAATGATGCTCAGCTAAAATTCTCACCACCCTCTGTTCAACTGTGGTCACAACTTGAGCACACGTCCACCACGACCAGATCAGTTAACCAGTGGTCCTCTATAAGATTCCTGCCTGGTTTCTCAAGATTTCTGCCATTTCTTTAAAAAAATTCCCGCAGGGGCACTCTACAGCCGTTTCTACAGGAAGTTTCTACAGGAAACACAGAAAATGGCCTTCCAGAGCAGAAAAGCCTGGATTTTTCTTCGACAAATTGGAGTTTCGAAGAGAGGTAGGCTCGAACATGCCTCTTCCATGCATGATACATTCAAAAGGTGGTGAACTAAACTGTTTTGAATAAGAAAATATGAAACAAGTCTACCTGTGAATCCAGAATAGTAGTTTTCCTGTGTGTTACATGCAATGTTTCAATTGGTTCTGCGTCAAATTCTCTTCCACAGTTCCTATTAAGAAATTCCTCTGCTAGAAGCGATAAACCACTGTGAGGGATAACCTGTGCATGAAGAAAGTGAATTTTAAGTGATTGTATGCATGCTGAGGATGAAAATTAAGCTCTGCACTCTATCTGTGGGAGCCTAATTCCCTTTTGACAGTCGGGTTTGGGCAGCAAAAGCATTATAACCAGGGGATTGGTGCAAAGTTGAAATACAAACACCTGAGAAATCCTGTCCTGAGGATCAAAAGAGGAAGACATAAAACAACAGTTCCTTTCTGCTCAGAGCATTGAAACAGGGCACTCTCACCAAACCAGACCAACCAGCTTACATCCTTTTTGGAGCAAGGTCAGCCTTTAGATCATGAAATACATTACCTGTGAGGGGCAGTTCAGTATTGTCTACAGCTATCATTTCCAGTTGCTGAGTGAATTCAGACATAGGATGGATTTACCTCCAAAACAGAAGTTAAACAACCCCTATTTTCTTTTGCAATCATTAATTGAGTATGGCACAAAATTGAAGAAAGGAAACACGCGGAGGCAAGAGAGAAAGGCAGTGGTAAGAAGACCCATGATAGGCCATCACAGGACAAGCCACAGGAGAAACAAGAGGAAAAGCAAGAAAGAAAAGAAGGAAGAAACAAAGAGGAAAAAAGAAACAATAGTTTAATCCTTGGAAATTGTTGTAGGTTGCAGGAACACAATGCGGAAAGGGGGCCTCCCAACACAAGCAGAAGGGTCCCTACCAAGTTCTCATGCATCCTCACATCCATTCCCTCTATGAACACTCATTTTTTTCAGGATCCAGACACAATTTAGTCATGGTTCAACCTTCTACAGGAAGCTACAGGACTTTCTACAGGAAGTTCTGTATTTTTACAAGAAACATCCTGTAGAGCCTTTTGGGCAGGCCAGAATCGATTATGAAGAGGGATTTGAAGCTTGAAGTCTGTTGAGGAGGCATGCAACCACTCTTTTCTTCCACCCTCCACTGGTTTCATCTCCTTTCACCACCATTGCCACCCTCTGATTGAATATACTTGCAAAATCATACCAAAGTTGGGAGTAAAATAAAAACACAAATGCCAAGGAGAAACTGTTGCGAATCAGGGCAGAGAGGACTAAAAAAAAAGTACAAACAAGTAGGGACACACCCAAGGCAACCACAGCACAGGTCAAGGAGAAGGCACCCCCAGCCAAGCAAGCCAAATCAGAGAAAATTGGTTCTACAGGAAGCTAGCAGACTGTTTCTACAGGAATACAGAGAACTGTTTCTACAGGAAGACAGAAAACAGCCACTACAGGACTTTCTACAAGAATTCTAGGGAAGGGCAGCAGAAGGAGAAATCAGTCGAAATCCTAGCTAGGGAGGCAATAGCTGTGCTGGCCGCCCTAAGTATCTCTCCCAAGCTGAAGGAGAAGTGAAAGAGGGAGCTTACACTATATTTTAAGGCAAGAAAGGGCATGCAGATAAGAACTGGCAGACCCCAAACCACAGTCAAAGAAGCAAATTTTCATTGAGGACACAAAAGCTAAACAAAAGGAGGAGCCTCCTTCAAGGATGTCCATCATCTGTGAATGAGGAAGCCAAAAACCTTCACTGGAAGAGAGAGAATTCAGATAATGGACTCAAAGACAGTTCTACAGGAAGTTGAGAATTCTCTAAGAAAAGAAGCACAGGCAATGGGAAGAAGCAAAGAGAAAAGCATGGTTTCATGACAGAGAAGAGGACATCACTTCAGAAGATTGGCATGACAGGGAGGCCACCAAGGCCATCAAAGATGAGGAGATAGATTGGTTGCTCAGAGGATGAAAAACACTTTCAGTAGGGGGTGATGATGAGCCCCAAAAATGGATAATTATATGGGCTCATGCAACCTACTAATTCGACTTAATCCACCATTCTCATTAGTTTATTGCATGCTTTTTTGTTATATTTATGCTAATAGAGTGAATTGGGTTAGTCATTATGCCAACAAGTCTAATGTGTGCTTTGTGTAGCCTTTTTGGTCAATTTGGAGACAAAATTGAAGGTTTTAATGAGCACTTAGCAGCCAAATTCGTGGGAGAACAAGGGAGAGGATTTGTAGGAAGGTGTCTCCTTCAGGTATGGGCCCTTACCTCAAATTCTCCACCATCAGCTCGGAGTTCAAGGGCCACCAAATCAATTAGCACAAGGGCAGCCAAGCAAGTCAAGTAGGACTGTTGTTAACTACAAGTTTTTGGCAGCTGAGTCCCTAAAGTTTAGGAGGACTGTTGGGGTCCTCAATTTGTATAAATAAGAGGGCTTAGGGCCTCATTTTGGTTAGCCATTTGATAGCCAGTAGTTAGCTAGTTGTTAGTCATTTTGGTTAGCCAATAGTTAGTCATTTTGTAGTTCGATTTTTAGGCAATAGACTAGCTTTGCTTTCAGCGCATTTTCAAGTTCTCCTTGTGGAAGGAATGTAACATTTCTTTTGATCAATAAAGATGAATCTAGCTTTGCACCAGCTCTAACTCTCTTAGGAGGCTGTAGCTCTTGGGGTTGGGCGCATCTCAAGCGCCCAGTACCTCCTTTGTTTACTTTCATGTGTCTTTGCTGCATTCTTAGAATAAAATATGTTATTTAGATTTAAATCTTGTTTTGTCATTTAGGTTGTTTTTGATAAGTAAAATAGATTTTCATGCTCATATTTAGTTGATAGGTTGTTAACAGAAAAAGCTTCAAGAAAAGGGCCATCAAACATCTGTGGTTTCACCTCTCCCTCAGTGGGATCAGGAGCTGTGACTAGGATGACTTTGCTGCCCACAAAAACACTGATTTTGCTTTTCCATGCAATCACTAGTGTTTGATTTTCATGTGTAGAAGTTGGTTACAAGTTCAGAATTTCATTTGATTAGTTGCATGAGTTAAAATACATGGTTTCATTGCAGGTCACACTTCTGTTCATTCTCTTTACTAACAGCTAGCAAACTAGGTCAACATAACTAGGTCTTTGAATTTACAAGTCTTTGTTGGTTCAGATTGGAAAAACGACTTGCAGAGCACCTGTACCACTCCTTCATCTTCTTATTCTCCATCAGTGCCATCCACTCTACCCTCTACTTAGAATCCTTACCTCACGTTTGCCACATTTTCTCACATAACCCTAGTTTTTGTGCAATTATTGCCTTAGCCTTCTTCAAGCCAAGTCAACCTTCTACACCTCCTCACCACTCCATCCACCAGTCCTTAGGCCACTTTAGACCCCTATCCTACCTCCAGATCCATCCATGCACCTTCCCTCACTCATCCACCTCTAAAAACCGACTTCCAAGTTTCCTGTAGAAATTCTGAAGTTTCCTGTAGAAATCCTGAAGTTTCCTGTAGAACCCCTGTAGACTTCCTGTAGAAGCTCACAAGTGAGGTTTCCTCATAGCCAAACCTTGTGAGACTCTGGGGAAGAGTGTTAGGGACTCCTTAGACCCCCTCTGAGCCTCTCCAACCATTTCCAAGCATTCCTCTTCCTTGATACACCTCTGCACAGTCAAAAGCCAGTTAAATTGCATGCATGATAATTGTGACAACTTATTCAAAAATACAAAAACATGGTTCTTTCAGATTCTGTTGTAGACATAGCTTAGGTACATGCATTTCGTCTTCTTAGAAGTCAATGGCATCTCATTCAGTAGCTTGCATCTTCCTTCTTGCATCAGTAGGACTAGTTGGTAAAATTAAGGTTTGCTAGGGTTTGCATTTCCTTTTCGCTTTTCACTTCTTGCTGCAAGTAGATTAGCCTCCTTTGAGTTAGCTTTCATCCATCAGTTAAAAAGCTTCTTCTAAGAGATCATAGAAATTGGCTTAAGCTCCTAGCGGACTTGTGCTAGCTGACCAAGTGACAGCTGTGGCAAGAGCTAGTACTTGTGCATACAGCACTGTCGCTTCCAAGTTTGTTACGAACTACCGGGTTGATAAAATTAAAGAAGGGAGTCATGGGAGTTGCAACATTATTGCTGCAATACTGGGGCCCACCAGGGGTCTGCATTGGTTGGTCTCAATGTGAGGTTGATGAGGCAAATGAAGTGACACGGATGTGATATTTCCATATGGAGGAGTGGTAGGCCAAATGTAGAATGTGGGTGTGCATTTGATTCAATCCAAGAATGAGTAAAAATGGTAGCTCGGGAGTGTGGTTGGTAAGAAGTGAGAAAAGAAGAGAAGCATGAGGCTGATATTCTATACATGCATATGAAGTGGCTCCCGGGCCTGGGTGAATGGTCATGGATACCAATAGTGTGACGGGGGACTATAAAATGTGGTAATCCATGTAGGGGACGTGCTATCAATCGACATGGACATTTTCCATGCTGAGATGGAAGGTGATGGTAAAAATGGTCAAGATGGTGGATCTTATGGTTTATTTTAGAGAAATGATGTTATGATATGAAAATATTTGGAGGAATCTTATCATGCTAGGTGAAGAATGATACCTTATCTATCAATTAGAGCTAGGGGGATGATCTTATTTGGGAAATTGTAAGAAACTTGCAACTTCAGAAATCAATACCCCAAGTGAAAATATCTTAATGAAAGAATATGCAAACTAAAATGTGATGAACAAGATGAACTAGAAAAAATGGAAAGGAACACCTGATGGGTATTATGAAATGTAAAACAAGCCCAAAAATGAGTATGCTGGTGAACTAAAACAAAGGGTATTGTAATGTAGGTGAGGATACCCTGAGCTCAATGTTGTTGATGGTTTTGTGGAAGGATGTTGAGAGCTCTTGAATGGGCCTATGGAAGAATGACATAAAGGGAAATATATAAGGGTGAGGGGCCCACATTGCCACTTCATTTGTACTTGCTGATGTGGAATCCAAAATAGAGCCTACAAGCTATTTCAGTTGTAGAAGTCACCCAGAGAAGCTAGATAGCACACGAGGCAAGACTACTAAGAGGTCATGACCCCTCCTTTGTGAATTAAGTAGCCTCAGGCCATGTGGGATGGGATATATGGGCCCTTTTAGGAAAAAATATAGGAAACGATGTGGGAGACTATGTGAAAGTCATGAGAAGATGTGCGGGTAAAGGAAACATAGTTGCATGATGGGAGTGACTATGAGAGAAACAATAATGAGGATTTTGGGCTGAAAACATCACGATAAAGGAGTGATAGTGGCATTAGGAACACAACTATATGGGTAACAGTTGTGTGAAGAATGCAACTATATGGAATACAGGCATGAGGGACCTCGACCGAGGTCTTTGTGGGTAGGGAGATGATAGTCGCATGGTGCACAGGAATGTATAGGGAGAATATGCACGATAACACATGTTTATTTTAGTAACAAACACATGGTCGTGCAAATTTCTTGGGAGCAGACACATGGTGCTAATGAAATTCAAATATTTTGGCCATGGGGCTGATTTTTAGTTTTCCTTTACTTTTGGGTAGGATGGTGGTGACACAGCATGAGAAATATTGGGATCGCTTGTGTACTACAATGGTCGGTGAAGCTCAGGCTCAAGCGTAGCTAGATAGATGGGGGTTATTGAAGTTCATTCAAAACCCTTTGCTGAGGTCCCAATAATACTTCTTGCGATTTGTGGTTAGTCGATGGCAGCCAAATAGGAAAGTCTTTGATATTCGAGGCAGAGGATTGGCATTCACCATGGAGGTGGATGTGTACTTTGTTACAGGGTTGGTAACTTGAGGTAAGGTGTTACCAATGAAGATCCCATCTTAATGGGTGGTGCTACTGGATTAGGCTCAAAAACACTACAGGGATGATCCATTCTAGGAGGGGTACATCTATATCACATCTATTTTGGACCTAGCAATGTAGGTGGCTGTAGCTATGATAGTATGGTTGGTGTGGTCATCGACCCCAAGCTGTATTTTAGGTCCAAAAATTTCAGTTCTAGAGAGGATGTAGGCAAGCGTCTTCTTTGATTGGACTGGCTTCCTCCATTGGAGGATGATGATGTAGCTATCACAAGTCGTTCAGGGTGAGGTGAGTAGCTTTTGTTATGACAACGCGGTGTGTAGCATAATTTACTAGAGATTAGTGATGTTGTGGCCAATGATAGTAGTGGTGCTTCAGCCACCAAGAGAGCCTCAGATTTGGCATTGGGCCCCTTTGATGTCGTGGGTAGGTGACTAGGAGGTAGGGAGATACTATATGCCCATAGTTGAGGGTTGGTTTGAGCCCAAATCTCAGCTAATCCTTGAGTTACCTTATGTTGGCATGTATTTTAGAGGAGATCTAGAGATGGGCTTTCCCCCAAGTAATGCATAGGCCTAGTAGGTACATGAGTATGATTTCAACATTTTATGATTTGTATATGTGCTTGTTTATGATGTATCTCTATACTGACACCTTGCATGATTTCTTGTAGATGTTGGACCTTGCGGGCGCCCTTTATGAAAGTTGGTAGGCGTAGATCCTCGGCATCCTAATGAGGCAGGTGTTGTTGTAGGGTAGAAATGCTAGAGGGATGCTAAAGTAGATGAGGTTCCTGAGAGGCCAGTGTAGAGGACACATCTGGAGATAGGTGGCCGCTATAAGGAGGGGGAGGCTGGAGCCCTTCGGGCAAAGGTTGAGAGGTTATGGTGCAAGTAGATGTTGCTAAGGATGCTTGGGATTGTGTGGTAGATCTACTCTGGGGGATGCACAATGTTGGATGGGCGATGTTGGGGAAGGAGGTCATTGAGAGGACGATGGCATAGATTAGGGCACGATGCCCAGTCCTTTGCCAGCTGGAAGTAGCAATGATTACTACTCAAATGATATTGGATCCAACAATTGGTGATGCAAGAGGGCCTCCTGCAGGTGGCACAAGTGGTGTAGGGGGCATTGTGCCTCAATCCTAGATGTAGGAGATGCATGTACCAAGGGAAGCACGCACCCATTGTGAGGATTCTCCCTTTTTTTTATGACTTATTTTTCTAGCTATGACTAGGAGATGTACATATATTTTTTAGATGACGCGTGTGTGTGTGTGTGTGTGTATCTATATATACTAATATATATATATATATATATATAATATATATTTTTGTGGTGGTGTGTTGTGTGTGTGGTGTGCGTATGAGTTTATTTGTTTTTTGGATCTTCAATGGTTTGGTCTATATGGTATGCTTTTATATATGTGATGTATGCCAATCTAGGATTTGATTAGTGATGCAAGCAACTACATGAGTTTGACTTTTTGGTGGCGCTCGGGCTTTATGGGCATAAATTTGGCATCACTTGCACTGCTTGATGGCAACATTGTAGTCACAAAAGAGAGTAGGCCAAAAATAACCAACACAAAGGATATTTAGGGGAGTGGCCTTTCCTAAGAGGTGGCCACTACAGGCTCTGCTATGGAAGTCATTTAAGACATGTTTAGTTTCTCCAAGTGCAAGGCAACGACGTAATATTGTGTTCACTCTGCAATGATATAAAACATCTCTTATGAGGAGATAATGAGGGGCTTGGTGACGAATACATTATTAATCATCCCGTGAGCAGTTTGGTTGAACTTTTGAGTTTCGAGGAAGAGGAGCATGTCGCCATACCAGGGGTCATCTGTGGATATAAAAAATAAGTGTTCATTTGGGAAATAATCATTAACAGGAGACACTTGGGATTCCGTGGGGAGATAAGCTATGAACTCTGCGAGAATACAAGCTTTATTTCTTTTGGGGAAAGAAATTGTAAGTCAAACCCTTGTAAAATAAATACCCATTAGGCATACTTGTGGTTCATCATACGACAAGTGATAAAGTATGTTATGAGGTTAATGCTCACGATTACAGTGGTAGTCCACAAGATGATGTAATACCAAATATCATGTACAAAGTGTACAAGGGCTAGGGCAATTTTTTCTACTAGCTCATACTTGAATGTAAGCCAAGAGAGGTTATTTCTTATGTAATAGATGACATTTTCTCTATTATAATTACTTCTTGGACTAATACCCCTGCTATGGCTACCTCTTATGATGATAGATAAAGGGTATAGTCCTTGGTGTTGTCACGGGGGCTAATTAGGGGTGCCTGTGATAATGTATATTTCAAGGCCTTAAATGTTTTATGAGCTTCTTCATCCCACTGGAATGAGATATATTGATGAAGAAGGAGAAAGGAACTATGCTCACAAGTTGCATAGTAAGGGACAAAGCAACATAAGAGGTTGGTCTTACCTTTTAGGCTTTGTAATTACTTTAAAGTTCTCGGATGGCTTGGACCTTCAGAGGATCAGCCCGTAATGCTGTGCTAGGAAACAACAAATCCTAGTAGTTTCCCTATGCAAACATAGAAGACACACTTGATGGGGTTCAAGTGTAGGTTATATTTCCGACACCTTTGAAAAACTAGGTGAAGGTCTTCAAAATGGTATGAGCACTTCTTGGACCTTACTGTGAGGGCATCCAAATAGGCTAGGATGAGATGAGCCAAGTTGTGGAAGATATAGTTCATGGCCCGTTGGAAGGTGGCACCAACGCTTTTAAGGCCAAAGGGCATGAAACAATAGGTAAACATGCCCCATGGGGTTGTAAAGGCTATTTTATACTGATCAGTATATCATATCTAAATCCGGTTATACCCTAAGAAGCCATGCATAAATGATAAGGGTTCATGTCTGACTCAAGCATTGATAACTTGATCGATGAAGGGTATAGGATAATTGTATTTGGGACATGCCCTATTTAGATATATGAACTTGGTACAAACTTGAATAGTGCCTTGTTTCTTCATGGCAAGTACACAGTTAAAAACCCAAGATGTGCAAGTGATAGGGTAGATGAAACTAACCTTATGAAGTTTGTTGATTTTTTGTTTAATCACTTCTTATTTGGAAGGGTAGAGATGATGTTGATTTTTCCTTAATGGGTAAGCATCCAACTATGTGTCAATGTGGTGCTCCATAATTGTAGGACTAATGCCTGACATTTATGAATAAGGCAATGAAAACATATCCCTATATTCTTGAAATGGGGCTTTGTATGAAGCCACTTCTGCTAGAGAGCAGGATGCCCCCAATGAGATTTATCTGATTATGTTGGGCTTTGTGGGAATATCTACCTTGACTATAGGTGAGATATTGTACATGTTCACTTCCTCAAATTCACATGGTGCATGGATGGTATTTTTGAACCAATCTACATGTCATGGTGGTGGGAATTCCTTTGTCTCTACTATGAAAATATTATGGTTTGGTGCATCAATAGATGAGAATGCTTTCTCAGGGAAAAAGAAAAAGCGATGATGCATGTCATCCCAAGGAAATTTTGGTTCTGTCATGGCCTCTAGAATATCTTTATTCAAATGAAAAAAATCATTTAATGGTGCTAGAGGTTGAGGGAGGTCATGAGGTTGGAATTGGGGTGTGGTGGTGTTGGTTGACAAACAAGAAAATGATTCAATGCTTATTGTCATAGAACCCAAAGATGTTGACAATGTGCATATTGCATGGACCCACATAGTCGGGGGTGCTTCAACCTTCGCAATGGGTGAAGCAGTCTTGACACTAAGAAATGATGAGAAGACATTGCAAATCAGGGTTCCTACAGATGAGGAAATTAATAGTATTTGGTTTTGGGTGTCGTAAACACTAGGTGGTGGGATAATTTCCATCATGGTAGCTTGATGATGAGGGAGAAGTCTCGTGAGAGAATTTCAACATTCTAGGAGCCAAGGAATCTTCCTCTATGGGAGGAGGCTGCTCAGGAATTATATGAAGTGGACGTCATCAATTGCTGAGCTATTTAAATATACGTAACATTGGACATGTCTTTGAATTATGAAAGGTATTGATGCAAATGTCTCAAAGGTGAACTAAATATAATGCAGTCTCTATGCCAATGTAATAGATGGTTTGTGAAACAACATCTCTTATAGTTGGTGACGATGATGGATGATGGGCATAATGAGGTGGAGAACTTGTTAAAGGTGCATGTCACCTATTTATATTAGCATCGATGGTGGGAGGAGGATTTGTGGTCCCGAAATTAGTTTTCTATAAGACTGCTCTTGCTACTCAAAATAGCGGGAGTTATTGGAAATTTTGCATATGGTGAAGTTGGGAACAAATGTGAGAATGGTTACACTTGCGTCTAGGATGGTTTGAGAGAATAGGTTGAGGAAGGTGGACCAATGAGAGAAAAAGGTCTATGATTTTTCTCAACTCGCAACATTGATTAATCACGTGGCATGGCTTTTCACATAGGGACTAGGAGTAGGAAGGCTTTGGCAAGGCAAAGGTGGGTCTCTTTGCCATCCTATTGGAGTTTGGTATTAGGCGAGAGGTAGAATGACAATGGGCATAAGTATGAACTGATCATGATTCTTTTTCATCGAAAAGAAAATAAATGGTTTTGGATACATCATCTTCCATTGACGTGTTGGGAAGTTATGGTGTCACGGTATGAGCTTGAGTAAGGGCTCCCAAAACATCTCGATAATGAGGAATTTCGGGCAGTGGTGAATGTAGTGTCTATATTCCACACATATAGTGCATGGATGGTTGGTACATAACTCCTTATAATGTGTTGATTTGGCCTTGTCTCATGAAGGTGGACGGGGGCTACTGGTGCTTATGGGGTATGAAGAAGGGATTTTAACTCCTCTAACTCTAGTCATAGGTTGGAAGGGTGCCTAAATATTTCACATAATGCACAGGATGATGGTACCTTGGAAGAGAAGGTGGCTGATATTTCAATCTTCTTACCTTTTTATTTGTCCCTTTTGGCAGCACCTGCTAGTGTTGATGTAGGTAGGTATAACTTATTGTTGGGTGAATTTTCAAGGAGCGGTGAAAGGAATGCTGCCTGTCCAGGTAATTCCTTAATTTACTGACATGGCCTATGGGACCAAATACTTGATAGGCATTGTGAGAGCCATGTTTGGCAATGTAAATTTTCCATGACTTGGGGCAAGACGAAACTAGGTGGGGGATACAAGAAAGGTGTTTGAGTGATTGCATATGGAAGGAATGTTGAGTTAGTAGTCACAACACTAGGTGTGTCGGGAACTAGTTCCTTAGACTGGGTGTGCTGGACAAACTCATCATACACACCGAGGCTATGGGCACAAACTCAATTAAAGGTGGGTCTCATAGATATGTACCAAGAAGTGATGATGCCTTGAACATCCCTGGACTTGCTTCAGTGAAAGATGGGGCCAACCCTTTGTGGGATCTTGTGAAGGGTAATACACCATCAGGGGTGGTGGATGTGTTTTTCTCATAGTATGTGAGTTGATCTATTGTATTTATCTTCCCATGATGGGGCAAAATCATGATACAAAATACTAAAGGTCCTACTACGGTCATGGAATACATGTAGCTACAACCTAACAGGATAGTTTAATCCAGTTGGGCATCGAGGACATTGATATATATGAGAACATTTTTGCTAGCAAGCTCTATTAGAACATCCTGAAAAAGTCCTATGGGGGCCAAGGGGAACCCATCGTATGCCCTGAGTGTAATCGGTGGAACAATGAGTTCGAGGGATCCTAGTTTCCACCAAACCGATTTGGACATGATATAGTTAGATGCCCTCTAATCAACGATGCAATTATGGATGTTGATATTCCATATGGTGACCGAAATCTGGAAGGTGACTATCGATGGAAGGTGTGGTGTAGCATTATCCAAATCAAAAGCCATCAAACACAAATTGGAAGGGTTGATTGTGCCTAATGCGGAAAGAAGTGGTTTCCACTGGGTTGAGAAGATTTGAAAAACCTTTGTATTGACATAGTTGATGGGGATTGAGCTAGATCAATAAAAATGCTACAATTGTGAGCTACCTTTGAATTATGCCCTGCATGACATAGAGGCATTTTGATCATTCATGGGATATTTGACATAGTGGTAACACTAGTTGATGTGGAAGGATTGGTTTCTAGAGGGGTTCCATAATCCAGATTTCATGTTTGTAGTAGAATACCTTCTCCCACCATGAAGATGTCACAATTGGTTAGGTTACTAAAACTGCCCCCATTTCAATTTTGATACTGATGGGGGGCAGGTTCATGTCAGGTGTTCACTACTCCCTTGTGTGTGAAATGATTATGCATGACTGCAGGTTGTTTATTTGTCCCTATTTCCCCCCTAACTTATTTCATCCTCTTCAACTTGGGGAGTTGAGGGAAATGATTGGTGTAATGCCCATATTTCACACAAATAGCACAAGCATGATTAGCCCTTAGAATCAGGTTATTTGTTTTCTTTTGTGGGTTGTAATTGTTTTAATTTTGGTTCTAATTTCGGTTAGGGGGATTCCCCCCAACAGGTGCTCATGGTGGTTGTTGTTGGTTATTTCCCCCCTAACTAGGTACCCCTTTTTGTTTTTTATTTCCTTTCTTCTTGTTGTCATTGGGAGGGTTTGTCATGTTTAGTTGTTAAAAGGAATTTTGTTGTTGTGTAAAATAAGGTTGTATAAAATTAACCCCAGTGTTAGGTTGAGCCATTGGGTTGGTATGTCGGGGTGTTGGGAAAGGGTAGTAATGGTTCCCTTGTCCTGGGCTAGTGTAAGCAATTTGGGAGGTGGACATCACCTATGTGGAATGTGGAGGGTACCGGATACCCTAGATGGGAGGGTATTGGTTACCTTGAATGGTAGTGTTTTGAGACTATGGTTCCAATCAAAACAACTGCAACACTTGATGCTCTTGGTTTGTCATATCCAAATCATTTTAATCGAGGGGCATCAGGTAGAAAGTAGTAAAGGTACCCCAACAGAGTGTAGATGAACTCAAATCGTTGAGCTTTGCAGATATCTTATTCTTTTGTTTGTGGGATCATTGTAGCCACATCTTTTTATATTGTTGGAAAGAGGGATTTTAGAAAGATTTCTAGGTAGAGGTCCTCTACTACATTCACTTTGCATAGGCTACGACGCTTACGCCACTCATGGACATGGGCTGAGATATGTGTGGAAGTGGTTTGTGAAAGTGATTGAGTAGCTCTAAACCAGTATCATAGAGAATTGGGAGCTAAAAGAGGGTGAGAAATGACCCAGATATGGAGTCAAAGATCCTATGGGAACCTCAGGCTTCACTTACGTACCATTTCGCTATAGGTCCTATGAGGGTGTGTTGAAAGAGTCTTAGTCGAACTGATTCATCTATGATGTTGTTGGATGAGATCCATAAATGAAAGGTCATAATATGGTTCCCATGATCCTCTCCCTGTTTACCTTCAAAATTGCATATATCAAAAGGTAGTTTGGTTGGCATAGGAGGCCAATTAACATTATGTGTAATGGGATAATTTGTAAGCTTGCTTAAATCTAGGAGATTCAAGGAAGCAAGAAACATAATGTGAATGTTATTCTCCATTGTAAAATGATTTTGAAATGCAGTGTGCAAAGTGGTCCCCTATCGGTAACCATGAGAACGACTACCTGGGGGGGTAGTATGTAGACTCCCCTGAGGGGTGGTATGTGCACTCCCCTAAGGGGTAGTGAAAGGGGTACCTTGAGGGGGAGGGGTCCCAATCAAGGTTTCTCCAACAAAATATGAACTAATCACAGTGGTTGTATGATGTCTTCTACGTCGAAATGGCGAGAGACATGACACACCTCTCGAACATGGGGGGGGGGTTCTGAAAATGCCTAGAGCGACGGGGTACCGTGGGGTCCCCTATGGTGTCTGATGGAGTATGTGCTACTTCTATAGTGAGGGGGAATTTTTTATCGAAGCATGTAAATCACATACATTAAAAAAATCGAAAAATAAATGGTTACTTTTCCTTTAAGGTTATGTTATGTGATCAATCAAACATGAAAAAGGTTTTGTTTGTTTGTGTATGATAAGAATCCTAAAAATACATATGCTTCAAGTCTGCTCTCAAAGTAACTGGGCCATGCGATGATATATTTTTACAAGTACTTGGGCCACGTCCCAAAATTATTGACGATGTTTCTAGAAGAAATCAATCAAACAAAGTAATAAAGAGGCCTTAGTGCTTCTCACATCTCCACCTATAGGGAAATATGCCTTAAAATTTTGGCCACTTGGATACCTTCATCCCATGGGGGAAGTCGAGTCTTCAGCTTATTGGTAGTTATCCAATTAATTGGAGCACTATACAAGTTAGGTAGCCTTGTATAGGACCGTACACATTGATACCTAAGCCTAACCCCCTCTTAATCGGGTTTTTGGCATGCCTAGGTATTCTTTTTCATGGGACAATGAAGGATTTTAAGCACCCTAAAAAACAGCTTCTATGTTTCAAAGATGTAAAATGACTAAGGGAGATTATGGGATGCCTACCCCCAATGGTCCTAACCTAAACTATAAATTCTTTTGTGGTCACTATGGGGAATTTAATGTGTTCAAGTTATGGTTTCCTTTAGAGAGTCTTGATTCAATTTAGAGTGTGAAAAATGTAAGCTAGAATAAACTAAGTGCAAAAAAATTGGAATGTGGATTGCCTTTGTACAAAGTTTAAAATAGATTAGTGTGTGTAGTGAAAAGTGTGTGCAAGTGAAATAGTGAGTATACAAAGTGCAGAGTGATGTGGATATGTGATGATCCTATACAAACTCCCCTAATTACACTATGTATTTGTTATTTACAAGAAAATAAATAATGTGTGGATAATGGTCCACTTACTTCCTTCCTATTTACATTATGTGAGCCTAAAGGGATATGAAAAAATGAGTGCTTTGAGAAAGATTTCATATGCAAGCCTGGGATATTCACAAGGACATAAGGGATGCACGGACTACTCCCTTTCCTTAATAACACTCGATCCTAGTCCCTATACTACTTTGAAATGGAGTAAAAGCTTTGGTTAGTAAAAAAAATATGTGGATTGAAGGCCACTTACTTTCCTCCTAATTAAGCTATGTGAGTTATGAAAAGAGAAAAACAAGTTGAAAAGTTATGTGGATTACAGACACTTACTTTCCTCCTAATTAAGCTATGTTTTGATACAGATTTTCAAAGTAAAACATAAGCGATTTCCCTACTACTAGTGGTTAGTTAAGTAATTAAACAACCTGTCTAAACTGTAAAAAATTGTAGAAGTGTAGGAAGTTCACTAAAGGCTTCCCAACACTTAGAAAATAGAAATTACAATGAAATTTTGAGTTTTTTGTGTATTGCGCGGGTTATGTGATTCCCAAACCCGCGGCCCGTGTGTCTCTTTGTGGTAAAAATCAAGCAACCGACGCAAAAATTTAAACAAATATTATTTTCAAGCCAAGAACGGGTCCTAGAGGGCCTACAAAATTCTAGAGACAACATGAAGTGTAAATGAAGAGAGAAAGGTCCTACAAAATAACCAATTAGCCAAAGAAAGGAAACAACTAGAGTTGCCATTTTGTATCGGTGTATTTGTTTACTATGGGTCCCAAAAACATCTTCCTTGGAGTTTCTTGTTACCTACAAGGAAAATATAAACAATTAGATGTTGTTAGTGGAAAAACATGGATAAAAAAGGCATTGAAAATAATGGAAGCAATGCATGAACAAAGCTAAATTAATATTGCACTAAATAACACATAAGCAAGCTTAACGAAGAAAAACAAATCAACAAAGGCATAGGAAAATGATCTCTTTATTGATTGATGATGGTAGAAGAGTTACAATAGAAGTATCAAAGACACTTGAAGAGAATTGTTTGAGAAATGGTGCTCAAAAGCTTTCAACAAGGATTTCCCTTTCTCAATCTCTTTTGCAAGCTCTTTCTCTCTCAAAAAAGCATAGAAGACGCTCTCAATGGCAGAACTCTCCTCACAATGACATGCTTGAATGCTAGGGGGTAAGTTTGGCAGCATAACAATGCATTACTTCTTCTTGTTTTTGGCTTTCCATGAACTTGCATTTATAGAATTTTTTGGACACTCCTTTCCTCCTTTGGCTCATCAATGTGGACGTTTCCATCATAAATGAAATGAGAGCTACCATCTCCTTACTTTTAAGGCTTCTTGGGGCTCAAGGCTTGAATTTGTCAGCCCATCATATCAAGAGTTGGAGTGTTTCTTAAGCAAGTTCATGACTTGAGGTGATGGCTGGGATTTTTTGTGGCTGCGCAACTATCAAAGAAACTCTATGGGATTGTTAATTTCCAGTAGTGGTGCATCTGTGCGGGTCAATTTTTTAACTTGAACCTTAGAAAAGCTTTCGATTTTTGGTCTTCATGATGCTTTCAACTGAAAATGTAACCTTTGCGTGTGTCGATCATTGACTCTAAGTATCTTCAGGTCTGTACAAATGAGTGTATGATTTTCTCATGATAACCGCTGGATCATGAAATGTGAAGTGAAAGAATCTAATCTACTTCTTTTTTTCTTGGTTGTATAAGTGACGGATGAAATATGAAATTGGAATTGTTTTTCCTTCTCATTGTTGGAACTAAGCTATTGTTGCTTAAATATGAATTTGAATCTTGATTTATTAGAAAATTGCTGAAATCATATAGCCTTCATTCATATCTGCACCATGGCATAGCGCTTATCTATGCGAATAATTTTTACTGATGTTAAACATAGAAAGAAATTTTTGGATTACCGGCCATTAATGAATGTCATTAACCAACATAAGACTAAAGATCATTAATGCTAATGAGAGTCAAGATGCCCAAGAACATCTTACTAGGTACAAATAAACGGGTTGAAGTTGAGTCACCTAGAAGGTTCGAAAAATAGGGGACAATAATGTATTCCAACTGTTTGGCAAGACAACTTTCCATTAGTGCATGCAAGCCTCACGTACAAAAAATATCTCTAGTCTTGAACCGAGATAATGTGCTGAAGTCGATGGATCAAGATTTGTTAGAAGGGAGGCCTTAATGAATCCCTCATCATCTAATGCGAGCATAAAGTAATGATGAAGAAGACCATAGATGAAATATTTGCTTTTATGGAGCAAGTTTTATTTTGCAAAAGGAAAGAAGACAATGGGGTAAATCAACATTGTAGTGAGCTGAATGACTTTATTCATGGATTAGGGATGAAATGTAGGGGGGGGTAGGAATTTATGAAGCTTGCAAAGGGAGAACATGTTTGAAGTCATGATTTGGTAGTGATACTAAGATGGGAACTTGGAATTCAACATGGATGGACTGTACGCTTAGAGGGAGGAAAATGAATGAGTACGCCATGACATAATTGGATTCAGGGAGGCTTATTTTGGTAGAAATGGCATGATGGATGTGATTTGAGATGGACTTGCACTTGAATTCTTCGTGATTCCATTGAAACATGCTTCTTCTAAAAATAAGTTGGCTTTTGAAAACCGCTTATGTATAGATTGATCTTCTTTGATCATCCTAAAACCTGCAAAAACTTAGCACTAATATGCAATAAAACTTAAAATTCTCGAAGGAGAGATGTGATCAGTGGCTTTTCATATGATATATATGCAACAAATTCATAAGTAGTGCTAATAAAACAAATTCAAGGAAAATAAATAAAAATGAAATGCACTTTTACTTATCAGACGCAGTGCACCTTGGACTACCCATCAATGTTTTGTTGATAATTTCTTTGTTTGATATCTGATTTGAGTAATTCAAAAACTAGATTAAAGAAAATTCATATTAAAAACATGTTTTTAATAATTTGATGATTTTTCAAATTCAATTACTACAAAATCCAAAAAGTTCCTTTTTATTGTCTCAAACAATGATAAAAATTATCCCATAGTTCATTAAGATCCATTCATTGCACTTCACACATCCATTTATTAATAACGCAACTAAATATTTATTGAATTTAAACTCGACCAATCCCAAAAAATCAAGATATGTACAGCAAATTTACCACCAAATTCTACAAATTACCATTGTTGAGCGAAAAGTCCAATGGTTTTTGTAACCAATTTTTTATTTTTTATTTGCAGGTTTGATCGTCGCCGAAACTCAAGTGGCAAAAGACATAGCAACGCCACATATAATCCTTCTCGGCCCTTATCCATTGTTTTATTAACGCTCACTCTCATCCCTCGTTTTTCACCAACGCCATGTATGTTATTCGCAACTTCATTTCGACCCTCATTTGTCTTTTAATTATTTTATTTCTCACGAGTTTTTAACCACGAGTTTTATGTATGGTCTTTTTTTCTGTTTTCATGCGTGTGGTTTGCTTTTATTATTTGTTTTTTTAATTGTTTTATATTTTTAAATATATGTTTTGTATTTTGATTATATGTTTGGATTATCTTATCATTCATTTTTCCACTGTGTGTTTTATTATTTATTTTTGTATTTTATTTGTTTATTATGGTTATTAATGTGTTTTGTTTTTGGAGTTTTTATGCATTTTTATATTTAAAAATGGAATTATATAAAGTTTTAGAAAAATTAATTCAGATTTTTTTTTTCTCTATCATTTTTTTAATAAATAAAGAAAAGTGATTTGTTTTAATAAGATTTGAGACAAAAGAAATTGAGATGGAAATCAAAATTTAGGTTATTTTTTATTTTTAAAATGAATAGACAATTTATATTTCTTAAACACTTTTTTAGATTTATGACTTTTGTTGTGAAATTTCAAAGCTAATTTATCCAATTTTCATTTTTGATCTTTGAGGTCGCAACAAGGTGTAAGAAAAGAGCATACTTAGGATTATCAAATTTTTTTATTCATTTGAAATCTGAAATTTGAAAAGTAAAGTAAGAATAATTGATCTAAAAACTCAAATTCTTAGTTCTCAAAACTCATTCTCTTCCTTCACAAACATCCATTTTCTTGTAGATCTTCTTGCCAATGGTTAGTGAATGAGTTGTTCTTATTGCACCACCAAATGAAAATTTTCAAGAAATAAATGAAATCAAACTTCAAAAACAAAAACAAAAAATCCACCAAGCTTGGTTTTATTCGTTGATTCTATCCTACTCTATTTTGAAAAAAGAAAATATTTTTGTCAAGTGTATGAGTATTTCTAATGAAGCCATTAATGGATCAAAGTCTTTAGTATGCTCACATCCAATTTTGAAAAATATACCTCAATGTTTATCTAGATATGAGAAACCAATTGTACATTTAGATTTGGTGCTAGGATTTGTAGAAGCATGGAGGAATGTTGTGGTGTAATCACAGTTTGGAATTGATCTTAAATGTAGTCCTTGCTCTCCAAGAAATGTTTGATCATCATTCTAGATATCCTATCCATAAATCGATTAGTGTCGAAACTCTTATAGTACAAAAATAGATTGAAATTCATGGATCCTATTTATCATGCTTTACATATGCAGTTAAAAATGAGATTGAAAGAAAAAAATGCATTCTAGATTGAAAGCTAATGCCTATGTATACTTTCCCGACAATGACGCCAAAATGTTGGGTAATTTAATTGAGTTAAATTACTTGCGTTAAAGGTCAATTCAGATTTGTATACTTTTGAAGTACATGTTAGGAAATTAACTCTCAATCAAAAATGAAATTCTAATATATTGAAAGAAGTTACAAGATTGAAATAAAACTTATTCATGAAAAATGTCTAAGATGAGTATGCGCATGCCTTTTTTTTCAAAAGTATCCAATTCAGAACTCAGAAAGCAATCTTTTAATCTACGAAATTAAAATGAAAATTGAAATGAAAGTAAACTTTACTCTATTGACATGAAAATAAATCAATTCTAGTGACATGAAAGTAAATATATATTATAAACAAGAAAGTAAATCTATTCTAATGACTTGAAAGTAAATACTCGAAAGTAAATTCAATCTAGAAAGCAACAAATCTTATACTAAGAAAGCATTGAATTCTTAAGCTATGAAATTTAAAGGCAGACTATTTTGAAAGCAATGAGATATCAATTGAAATGATTGATGTACGTAGTGTCAAATTAGAATCATTCATGATTATCTATGAATCTAAAAAAAGCAAATTGAAAAGCAATGAATCTTTAACATGAATTGGAAAACAATGAATCTATGAAATTAAAACAATAAAGTAAAACTTTTTTGTTGTTTTTGGTTTTACTCAAGTGCTTGATTCATCAGGGGGTCATCCTAAAGTGCATGAGAGGTGGAACGTTTAGGAAGGAATTTGATCAAACACCATATCTCATCATGGAAATTTAACCATACTCAAAGGATTGTGTTCATAACATCAATAGTATTCATACATGAAGCATAAACATAGATTTAGCATTCCCAAACTTAACACACCCTTAAGAGGAGAAGACACTTCTATTTATACAAAAACTAAGATAACTAATTCATAAATTTAGATCCACAAATCTCTTCTAGATACACAAATATCTCATGTGGTTACAACCATGTGTTAACATCTAGCAACTAGCATCTCTTCATATCCTCTCACAAATCTCTTATAGGTTTGATAGGAGACACTTATGAAGAATTCCATGATTCTTCTCCATGAAATGTGTTTGATCAATGATCTCAAATCTTCCTCAAACCTTCAAGAGTTTGAAGAGTAAATTCGAATTTGAGATTTAAAGGCCAAATATGATTGTGCTAAAATCTTCAAATATGCCTACACACATCAAAAAACTCATCTAACTTTTATATGTATAAGTGAATACATGTTATTTTTCTAATATTTAACCATAAATTAACTCAAAATTCTAAAACAAATGTCTTGGAAAATAACATGTCTAAATCCATATTTAATCATGAAGATGGTCTTAGTGCATGGTTAATGGAGGTGTAGAATGTGGTAAATTCTGAAGGAAAATGAAAGAAAATAGGGTGAAACAAATGACATTTTGGAGACATAACATTAACTCAATTCTCAAAATGTAGTTACTCATATTTTCAAAGTTTCGGAATTTTTTAGGGAGTCGAGGCACTTCAACTTTCGTTAATGGTTATGTCAAGTTCTCGCAATTCTGATGAAGTCTCCAAACCATGTTAGAATTTTATTTCCTTGCAAAAATCTTTCCTTCATATTATTTCACTGGATGTAAACTTGTTCTTGATGGATTTTGGGATTTTTCAACATAATTTTTATATTTCTCAAGGTCAAGCTTCTAATCAAATAAAGGTCTCTGGTGTAGTTAATTCATCTCCATGTATACCTCTTGTATGTAACTTTGGTCTGGAATGTATAACTCTCATGGATGCACAAAGCTATGAAGTTGATCATTCTAAAAGTTATCATTGGACAAAAGATTCATATATATTAAGTGCTTTGGTGAACAATCAAATCCTAATATTTGTTGTGAATGTCGTGAATATGATCAATTTTTTTAGCCCAATCAATCCTTCTAAGCAGCATTCATTGTTTGAACCATTTGGTGGATCAAAGCCCTCATGCTGATATGGATATTGGTTTTGATTTGACATGCCCTCCTAACTTTTTGTTAGCATGATGTTCTCCTTATGATGCAGATGTGTTAATTTAAAGTTCATTCTCCTAAGAGTTTCAGTGTTTTCAAAAGGATTTTTTTGGATTTCATGACCGAATTTATGATTGGATGGAAACATATTACTTAGAAAACCCCATTGCTAATAATAATATTCAATATTTATTGATGTTCATAAAGGAGGACAACATAGATTTAGGGACATTCATAAGAAGTTTTCAAGGTTTGTTTGATTGTTCTTCTAATAAAAAAGGTAAGGTTGCAGGTCGATTAGAGTTAGTTGCTATCACATATCTTTCTGCTTGTAAGAAAGACCTTCAATCTTTTGTGCAAGATGTTCAATTTCTTATCTTCTCTTTCTAATATTATTATATATCGGTTTTAATCACTTGTATCTTTGTGAGTGTAGGTAAGGAACAACTTCAGTGGTTGCATTGGAAATTCCATTACACTTGACCCTGACCTTCTAGCTGGTTAGGTTATGAGTAGGTCTTCTAGTTTCCTTTTACACTCATCTTTCACTTTCTCTCCTTTAGTCTTTCCTTTTTTTTCTTACTTTTTCCTTGCGTGTTGCTTTCTAGTTTAGTCCTCCATTTTCTTTATTCTTTTGATCTTGTTCTTTTGTTTCCTTGTTTTGTTAAGTCTTTTATTTTGTATTTGGTTTAATAATACTTTTCATGAAATTTTTTCTTGTTTGGATCAAAAGACATTGTGGAAAAGATTTGAAATGTGGTTGTGTTGATGAACAATTTTTGGCTAATCTTTTTCCCTCCTCTCTATTTGAGTTTACGTATCTTTAAAGTCTATGATGTCTAAAGGGAAAATATGATTTGATCCAAATTGAAAGCCTTTGGTAAAAATAGGAAGCCCACATCTATTAAAGGTCCTCAGTTATGACTCAACCTTATATTGTGTAGTGTTTTGACTCGTCAAGTCAAAGGAGTAGAGAAGTGAAGGGAGAAAAATTTAAATGAGCATATCAATTTCAATTATCTTTCAAATCCATTAAGCAAGGAACAAAGCTCCCTTACTCTTAATAAGTCAAAATCCCTCTTCCACCCATGCTATAAATGTTCAATAAATTCTTCAAGAATATCATTCAACGAAAAATAAAGGATGAAGAAGAGAAATGCTTCTTGCATAGAGAGGTGAAGCAAGGAAGTTCATCGAGGTACTGAACATGCCTGCTAGCAGCAAAGAGATGCTTATGACTCCTTGAGGTGACTCTGTCAGGGTACTAAATAGGCTTGCTAGTAGTGAAGAAACATTAGGGAATGTTCTTAAATATGATTATCAAAATCTTAATACACTTATTATCCTTCCTCCTTATCAAAACAATTGAGGTGTGACTAGTCTTGTTAATGTGTTTGAAGATGAGAAAGGAAAATAGGAGACTATATATATAATTGGGTTAAAAGGGAAGCCAAGTTAATCTAAATGAAAAATAAATACCTCCTAAGAGACTGAGACCTTGGACTTAAGGGTGAAACCTAAATAGAGAAGCTGGAGTTCTACTAGTGTGTCGACAACTGTTGTTGCTGCAACAAACACCCTCCAAAATTTTTCCTACACTAGAATTTTGAAGCCTAATGAGGATCTTATGATATGTCGTTCCATAGTCACTTCATGGACGATTGATGTTTTTCTAAGTGTTTGAGTCTTATTCTTAGATTCCAAGTGTCAAACTCACTTTCTCACACATGCTAAGTTCTTGAAGGATCCATAAGGAAACTTCCTTTAGGCAAGCTTGAATAGGCATAGAGAAATTTTTGAAGATAAGGCTTGCACAACTTATGAGAATAGCTCCTGCACAATATTTAGTTTCAAGGCTTTCAAAATCACTATTGACATTGACTGTGCACCCCATAAGAACAATTCACTACTCATTCCATATTGATAGTCAGTGTGTACTCTCCATCGACAGTCTCCCTCTCACTTTGGTTGCAATTGTACTTCTATTGCAATGCATTTTCTCAACTGTCGCTTTCACGCACTTTTAATTTCATAAGTGTCCCTTTCACTTTCATGGTTGTCATTCTTCTTGTTTTCACTTCAAGAAGTGTTATTTTCATGTTATCTTTACTCTAGCATATGTAACTTTCACTTTCTTTAGCTTTGGCAAGTTTCATTTTTACATTTGCTTATGGTCACAAGTGTCACACTCAACCATTCTTCACTCATGTATGTGTCACACATTTGCACACCACTAGAGGAAGATCTAGTGAAATCTTCTACATTAAATGGTCCTACATTTCATAAGATTATTCCCTATATACATTCCTACGACTTAGCACACTTTCTAGTCGCAGTCGAGACTTGTGTTGCAAATTGTGTTCTAAGTGTTGCAATGTGGCATTTCAACTATCGCAATTAGAAATAAGTGTCACTTGGTTGTCATTTCAAGGTGTGATTTATGATCATAAATATTGTGCATTTTCATGTCTTGTATTGGTGTAATTCATGTGTGCGCTCCATGTTTGAGTCTTGTTCATATGCTTTTCCCTCTCATACTCCACTAGTCCTACATGTAGCCATTCTAGAGCTCTTCTTGTTCCTCCTTCCTAGTAAAAGTTATGAAAGCATCAATCCTTCACCATTTGATGAGCAATACTTAATCATGAGCCTCACTAATAAAATATCACCCTCCCAGACTTGTGCACATTAAGAGCCTTTAAAGCATAGTCATTGACCCTTGTTGCATGCATTGACTCATTGCACTGAGATTTGAGAAAATATGTCTTGTATAGCACATGAAGCATTTCTAGTTGCCCTCTGCAAAATCAAACTCCACCATGCAAAGGTCCTCCTCCCTTCACAATGAAATGAACACTCCCTAGGTAAAGTGGGTTATATTATGCTATTTTCCTTAGCCAATTGCATAATTTTCCTTCCCAGTGAGCCTTCCTTAATGCAGGTCACATTTCTAGTGGACAACCATCCAATGCAGAAGAAAATTGTGCTAGCATAAGAACCTTCCCTCAAGCCTAGCACATGTCACAGTTACAATTCCTAGTATTATATTCTCTACTCACTAGAACCCCTCACTACATGATTACCCTGTTCTTCTTTCCTTCATGTAGCATGTCATATTTCTAGTGGAGATTGGAGCCTTTCCTAGGTCATTGCTAAATAAAACTACACTCTTCCTTAAGCCTGACTATCAGGTACAACACATGACAGTTTTAGTCAACGAGCCATTAAGCCTTGTCCATTAGAATCCCTCATTGCACAATTACTAAGTTATGCCCTACCTCCCTAGCTCATGTTGTAGTTATACTCGATAGTTAGGGCCTCCCTCATTCATTGTGAAGCTCAATTGCACTATCGCTATCTCCTCCTCCCTTGAGCCCTCTTCATGTCATAGTTTCAGTCAGCAAGTTCATCACATTGTCTCTTCCACTTTCCGATTGTGCTAGACCTTAAAGAGCTCCTCCTCATATCGCATGACATAATTCTAGTGAGAAATGGTGCCCTCCTTCATCCACTACTGAGCTCAATTGTGCCATCCCCAACAAGTTTTCCTCCTCAGTCTTTACACAAGCCCTTCACAAGCAACTTCTTTCATGAGCAAAGTAGGGATAGAATGGATGATTTCAAGAGTAATCTTGGCTTGTCATGAGTGAGATTATTTGTCAAGTGTATCACCTCAACATGGAAAGATATTTCTCATGGAATATGTCAAGGAGAATGGACAAAGAATCACTTTCAAAGAAGAACCATCATGAAGAAATACAGATTTCCTAGACCATGACAGAATGAAGACATTTCATGATAACTCAGATGATTCCTATACTATCCCAAGACCCTTTTGGAGGGTGAAGATTAAGATCAAAGCAAACATCTCATGAATATTGAGGAAAAAGTAGCAAATAGATTAGCTTGGCATTGCCACATCATTATAAAGTTCCATGTCATCAATGCCAAGTCATGACATGTACAAGTGCCATCACATTGTCAAATGTGTCAATGTGTCTTATTACATGATGTGGAATATAATTATGTACTATTAAAAGAAAAATGACAAAATGTAAATGTGTGGAAGTTCATGAGTCACATGTGTAATATGAAAAGTCACATGAGGACGAAAGAGTCAATAGAATTCCAAAGTTCATTTAGGATTCGAAGAATCATGAGGGTAACTCAAGAGTCATAGAGGATATTAAAGGTAATTCCTCTTGTTATAAAAATATCCTCATAACTCAATAAAAAGGCTTTTAGAGGCTTAGGATTTGGAGAGCTAGCCTTGGCTTCTCTAACTTGACATAAGAGAGAAGGTTATTATTTGGAGAAGCAAGAAGTGACTTAATGTTCTACTATTGGAGCTAGTGGTTGACCATTGTAACTATGTAATTGGGTCTTTCACTTAATAATTGAAGCTCATTGAACCAACACATTTTCATGAATATGTCATGAAGATTGTAATACTATTCTTTGGATGTTTGCGGTATACGTTATTTTCATATACACTAAATAAATTGAACTAGATCATTAGATTTGATGCTTATCTTGTTGAATATGTGTTGTATTTTCTTCAATGATCGTTGTGTCTATGTGAACTACTTCGCTATATAACTAAAAAATATTTTATTACTCTCACATGCCTATCTTAGGATAGTACTATTACTTTCCATCTAGAAACTCACTCTTGTCTCCCCCCTTGTGAAGGCCTCCTTTTACACTTTACAATTGGTGTTTCACAATGTCAACTTACTTGTTTTTCAAAAGTTATATGTATAATATCTTATGTTCTCTATTAAAACCAAATAAAAACTTAGAGTTATGGTGGTTGGGTCGATACTCTAGATGGGGCTCCTACTCCAGTGGTGTGAGTTCTAATAAGGACTTCACATTGGGGAGATCACCCATATGTTGGCAGTATCCAACACTATCAATACCCCCAATGTATTTTTCAACAACCTATTCCATATTTTTGTTTGTAGAGATGTTTCTTTCTTAGGTACTTCTTCCTCAAGTTCTTATTCCTTAAATGCCTCTTCCTCAACTAGGAATCCATACCCAACACTTTCAGACTAACCAATAGATACATCCACCAATTCTTTAGTATGTGCCCTTTTTCCCCTAATAGGTGTGTCAATAGTGGTATTTAAAAAAAACCTACATTGGAGAATTTTCTAATGATGCCTAGAATATGTAACTTCCCTTGCTTCTAGCCATGTTTCAACACTTTCCTCCTATTCCTCAACTTCACTCCTTTCCTCCTAAGGGGCTGGTACAAACGATTCTACTAGTCAACTAGTGCATGTGCTCCCTTGATATTACAATGTGTTAATTATAATGAACTTAATTAACCTGTGGTTAGTTATCTAGGTTTTAGGATGCATCACCATGCATACAACATATACCATGTGTTGTAAAAACTTTAACAAATGATAAGGAATATCGATTATATACCTATTGCGTAGACTTGCTAACCACTAAAAGTGCTAATGAAACACAGTACCAAAATTACCTTCACAGGTTATAAATTTATTAATAAGATAAGCCACACCATCCTAAGGATGAGGAATGGATGTTATGTCAACCCCTCTTACCTTATTCCTTACCTCCTTGTCTTCCTATAGAAATGTGGCTTTGGATGTTGGGACTGCTTTTGGTAGAACCAATGAATTCCCATCTAAGACATACATGTCGCCCTAACAACTACTTCCTCTATAACAACAACCCTAATTCCTCTAACCATTGATCCCTGATTATTCAATGCCTATAAAAACTCTAGGGAAATTTTCTCATTAAATCCATGTAGCTTCTCAAAATAGGCCAACTTTCCCATAGTACGAAATAATTCTGGGGCCTCCTAATGGTGAACAAAACATCAATAGAATCAGGTTCATGGCGGACTACTGAAAATAATGTTACAAGGTTGACACATGGTTCATGAAAATGTTTGTTAGAGCAGAGAATGTTGATCTGCTATAATTGGAAATTTTTACCCTTTCGATGGTTTTATACCATAATTGACAAGTATTGAGAATAATTCAAGGTAGTCACATTATTTTTTTTAGGAGTAACGATGACTGATTATTATTATTACACATTATAGTTAGTAGTTACTAATTTGGAACAATGGTGTTATGCATAGTATGATAGATATGATTCTTCCCCCCCCCCCCTCCAACCCCCACAAAAAAAATAATAATGATAAGAGTCGTCCTCAGTGTATGTGATAGATGGTCATGTCAACCTTAAATCTAGAGATTCAAGTAAATGAAAAAAATCATACTTGTTGTCGACTTATCATTATGCTGATGTGGAAATCGTATAAGTGATATTAACTTGATCAATGTTCTGAAACATATGATTCATGGCATATGTCTATTGGTGAAATGTTCTATTATAATGATGCAATGACAAAGACTTATTATTCAACAAAGATAGGTATATTAGTACAAAGGTATATCTTTCCAACCATGAAAATCCAAGAACAAATATGTCATCTTATGATGGTGAACAATGAAAATGCCTATGATTTGTATCAGTGGAACTATGTGAAGCTATAAAATTGGCTTGCAAATGCACAAAGTTTTATCAACAAAACTATGTCAGATTGTATCATTAAAATTTATTGAATACTTAAAAATATTTCAATTGTGGCAAACCTATGATGAGTGTAGAAACTTGTGATAATTAATTAATACTAAGATCGTAAAATAAACAATTTTAAACAATAAACCATTGACACAAAGAGAAGAAAATATATCATAACATTGTTATAGAAGAATAAAAATATGTGTTGGCCACCAACAAGCTGATTTTCAGTCACCACATTCATCCAATAGCACCCCAGAGGGATTTCCACCATTAGACATTTTAATTTTATTTTTTCTCTTTTTTTTTTTAAATATAAAACTAATTGGTTGGAAATGTAGGAAACAAATTCCTCATCCCAACAACTTCAAGGTCTTAATCTGCATTTGGGACGATGTTGAGAAATGAATCCTTAGAATTATGCTTATGATACAACCACAGATGATTTCCATTAACAAGAAAATATGTCTGAGACCCATCAATGGTTGTCAATTTCACAATCTCGTTGTCAAATACTATATCTAGTGCATAAATTCCCTTTGAAATATTTAAATATGAAGTCATATAATAGAGCCCAATCACCCTTCTAAAACACCTTCCTTTCAATAAATTTATCATGCTACTTAGCATGCTAATGTTGAATCATATCTATTCATTGCAGAATAGCCAAGTGTTTCTCACCTTACTCATTCAATTGTTCTAGTTGATGTTTCTAAGATGCATTCAAGTCTAAATTCACCTCCAAAGAAATTTTGAGTGTCTTTATCTCAAATTCAATGGGAAATATAGGACGCTTACCAAATACCAACACATAGGGAGAGAATATTTTAGTATTCCTCCAAGTAGTTCTATAAGCCCATAACACTTTTGGAAGTCTCTCAACCTAGTATCTTTGGTGGTCTACCAAAATATTCATGAGAATAGCTTCCAGCACCTTATTTTTACTTTCCTCTTTCCCATTTTCCTGTGGGTGGTAAGGTAAAGTGACTCGTTGATGAATTACATACTTTCTAACAAGTTCCTGTATCAGTCGAGAAGTAAATTGTGCTCCTTCATCCATAATTATCTCCTTTGGCACTCCATACTGAGAAAAAATGTATTCAACAAAGAAGTCTGAAACATTACGCTCAGTTTCTCTATTAAGTTCTCTTGCCTCAACCCAGTTGGTGACATATTTTGTGCACACCAAAATATAAGTCTTCTGCTGATATGGGAGATTAATTCATCCCACAAAATCTAAGGACCATCTCTCAAATGGCTCCATCACCAATTGAGGTTGTAATCAAATTTCATCTTACTGAGTAAGATGACCCATTCTCTGACATTTGTCACACCCCTACAAATATTTCCTTGCATCTCACAATATAATAGCAAAAAAATAACCCATTTGAGGCAACTTATGGCTAGTTCTCACATATGTAAATGTCTTGCACAAGGATCATCATGAAAATCCTTGATAATATCATGGATGTCATCCTCCCTGAGATACCTTCTAATCTACTGGTTAAAACTAGTGTGGAAGAGATATCCATCCAACTAAAAATACCGGGCACTTTGCTCAACAATTTTTCTCCTCTTTGGGAGAAAGGTGATAGGGAACCTTTCCTGTAGCAAGGTAATTGGAAATGTTTGCATACCAAGATGAATGAGTGGATACTACAGAGAGACACTCAACTGGGAAATATTTTTTAACAAGTAGATTATTAGTAACATTTGTTAATGTAGAAATAAAAAATGCAACAACATTATATTTCCTAGGTTTATCTAAAATAGTAATATCAAACTATTGGAGTAACAACAACCACCTCGTAACCCTGGCATTAGTAATTAGTTTATTCATTAAAAATTGTTTATTTGTAGTGTAGGGTCAAATTCCCTATGGAAAATCTTCCTCGTCAAGAAAGACCCCTCTTAGCCCTTGGAAAAATTTCATTTGGGTAAGGAAAAAATGTATTTTTAATATGGAAACCCACATATGCACAAGAGTACAAGTCGACCTTAAGGAGAAATTGGGTACCCTTGGAAGCATATAAATAAAATTCAAGTGACCCTAATTTGGACATCATCATCGAGAATTTTCTTCTTCTCTCTTCTTTGGTTTGGCTCGCACAAGTTTGAGATTTTTTTGTGGAAGTGATTCGTATAGGTCTAAAATTGTAGGGTTCGAGCTCGCACGTGTGAAAAACAAAAATCTAATTTGGGGTCGTAGGGCTGGAATAGGGAAATGAAGGTTGTGGCTATATCCATACAAGGCACTCCATGTGGTTGGAGAGTTTCAGCCACACTAATGATCACCAGCTCTGTGCGGCTGGGAAGTAGGGTGTTTTGACAATTGATCATAGAATTTGACCATTGACCATAGGACTGAGAACTTTGATTCTGATCATTATTGTTGTTGGGCTCATCTCTTGGATATTGTTTGGTTAATTTTTTTGGATAGTTTTGTGATTGAATAATTGGATCACTGTACTCTCTTTGAAAATTTTATGACAATATGAAAATAAGAAGAATTTGAAAGGTTTTCCCCCCTTGTCAGTTTTTTCCCCAATCTATGACCAAATCCTTCTGTCTTTTATTATTGTTATTGATTGTCTATTGTCTATTGGATTTTTTTTTTATTTTTTATTTTTATTTTATTTTTTTATTTTTTATTTTTATCTACAATTTCTATTTAACATTGGAATATTAAATTTTATTGAAAGATTGCTAATTAAAGATAAAAACTGGGCTAAATTAATAGTAACATCATAAAACAGTGGAAAATTAACATGGTATCAAAGATAAGTTGAATTCAAGCCCAAGGAGACAAGATACAAGAGAAATCATCTTTGAAAGAAGCTAAATGAGACTATTTGATTTGGTCAATATGTCTACCTCTTACTTCAATGATAATGAGAAGCCTGGTGACGCATTTAACTTTTATTCTTAAAAGATTGGGATGGAAGTTATATTAGATGACAATGATGTTTTGGAATATGTGCAAAGAAAAGTACCTAAACCTCCAACAAATTCTTCTGCTACTATCAAGTCTAGGTACAAGAAAGGTGACCTCAAAGCTAAGAAAATTCTCATTGATGGTTTGTAGGATCATTTACTTGTTTATGTTGGTAATTTGAAGAGTTCTAAAGACATTTATGATAAATTGGTTTTGGATGTATCAAGTCAACAATTTGAATCATATCCTCTCCTTGAATAATAAGCTCAAGGAATTAAAAATGAATAAGGGAAAATTTGTGCAATCCTAGAGGGTATCTCAACTAAGGGATCAATTGCAGACTATTGGTGAGATTATTTATGATAGAAAGTTGGTGATGATCACTCTTTAAGGTCTTCCTCCCATTTGGGAATCTGGTATTACTACTATAAGAAACACCAATAGACTTCCAACATTTGATGAGCTTGTTGGATAATGCACCCAAGAAGAAACCAAGATGATTTCCTAGGGAAGGATTCAAAATCATGAGGAAGGGGAGTCCTCTACATTTGTTACTCAAGACAAGCGAAAGAAAGGTATATGGGGACCATCCAATTCAATAAATTTCTCTCCCAAATATAAGACTTCAAAATAAGATTGATAAAATACATGCATCAAGTTGAATGCCTCAACTACTACAAGTATGGCCATTATGCCTGAGATTGTCTGAGAAAGAGAGATGCTCCAAGATCTAACCAAGGCTACAACAAAAAATACAATGATAGAATAAGAAATGATGATAGAAGAAGAGGAGATGATGAAAGAAGAAGGGATTATAGAAGGAGAAGAGATACTCCAAATGACTATGAAGAAGGCCATCATTCTCAAAAGAGAACAAGAAATTACATGTATGAAAAAATGCAGTTGCTAATCAATTTGAATATATTCTTATTTCCTCTCTTTCTAGTTCTTCTCCTCTAGATTTGTATGAGATTTGGTTAGTAGATAGTGGGACTTATTGACATATCTTTGGGTACAAGGAATTCCCCTCTAACCTAGTTGATAGGGAGACAAGTTTGAAAATCATTATTGGATCTAACTCTACTCATCCTATGAAGGGTTTTGTTTATGTCAAATTTCATTTGAAATATTATGAATCCATTCTTCTTCATGATGTGATGTACGTTCCAGGTTTAAAGAAGAACTTGGTATCTATTTCTTCTTTAGAATACAAGGGCATGAGAGTAGCTTTTATAAAGGGAAAAGTCCTCACTTGGCCTAAGGAATTCCATATGATGGATGCATTCACCTTGGGATGTAGACTTGAAGGACTCTATAGAGTTAATGGAAGACCTCTTGTGGAAATGGTACATGATACTAATCATCAAAGTGAGCTATGGCACTAAATGCTAGCACATCTACATTATGAAGCCCTACCAAAATATAAGAAGCTAGTCTCAGGGATGCTTGATGTTCAAGCCAGTCATGATGGAGTTTGTCTAGGATGTTCTAGTGGTAAGAAAATAAGGGGACCATTCCCCTCTAGTAGGAACAAGACCGATGAGATTATTCAACTTATTCATTATGACTTATGTTGACCCATGCATGTGCACTCTGTTGGTGGACATCTCTACTACATAATATTAATTTATGATTCCTCTTGGAAAACATGGATATACTACTTAAAGCACAAGGATGAGTCTTTTGGTATGTTCAAACAATTCAAAGTGTTGATAGAAAATCAAATAGGGAAGAAGATCAAAGTCTTTCGATACGAAAATGGTGGAGAGTACATTTCGAATGAGTTCATTGAATGTTGCAAGCAAGATGGAATCAAGAAGGAAACTATTGTACCTTACAACCCCAAGAAAAAAGGAGTGGTCGAAAGATAGAATAGGTCCATCGTAGAAGTTGTCTAAGCTATGCTACATGATCGAATTTTCCAAAATTCCTTTAGGGAGAAGCTACAAATACAATGATATATGTTCGTAATGTGGTTCCTCATCAAGAATTCGACACTAAGACTCCCAAATAAGTATTCACAGGTGTGAAGCCCAACATTGGACATCTCAGGATATTTGGTTTCTTTATATACTTTCATGTGCCGAAGGACAAGAGAAACAAGCTAGAAGCCACTAAAAAGAAAGGTACATTTGTTGGTTATTATGAAAATTCTAAAGTATTTGTAATATACATATCGGGTCAAAGGAAGATCAAGTTTATGAGGGATGTAACTTTCAATGAAGATATCATTCTTGGAAAAGCAAGGGACCTTCCTCTTGTTGAGAAGAAAGAGATGATGACATACTAGAAGATCCGTCTACACCTGAATTTGAGAAGGACATAGTTGATGATCCCATAGAACCTATGGACCCCTTGGATCCTCCTCCAAGTGATCCCCTTGCCAAGTAGAGACCACCATGGCTTCGTGATACTCTACAAGATGATGAGAGACATGTTCCTACCAAAAGGACCTTTAGAGAGAGTAAGAAGCCATGCTTATATTAAGGATACGTTGCAACTATGAGCACTATGATCCATGTTGAGCCTTATACATTTGAAGAATATATCAAAGAATAGGTTTAGAAGGATACCATGGCTGAAGTGTATGAATCAATTATGAAGAATTACGTATGGGATGTTTTGTTGAGACCTGACGGAAAGTTTTTCATAACTTCATAATGGCTATATAAGATCAAAGATGGAGCAGATGGAAGCATTGAAAAGTATAAATAAAGGTTCATGACTTGAGGTTTCTCTCAGAAAGAGGGAGAAGACAATGATGATATATTTTCCCTCGTTTCCTGTTACATTACCATTACATTGATTGTTTCTCTTGCCACTGAAAAAGGATGGACACTTCACCAGATGGATGCAAAGATAATGTTTATTCATGGTATACTACAAGAAGTATATGTTGAGAAACCTAAGGGATTTAAAGTAAATTATAGGAATAATCATGTCTACAATTTGAAGAAAGCATTATATGGTTTGAAGCAAGCTCCCTGATCCTGGTATGCTCGTATTGATAATTACCTAGTGAAGCCTAGAGTCACAAGAAGTAGTGTCAATCTAAAGCTCTATTTCAAAGTAGTCTAAGTTATGCCTTTGATTTTGGTTTTATATGTTAACAATCTATTCTTGATAGGTAGCAAGCCCCTGATGATCAAATATAACAAGGAGCTAGCATCCAAATTCGAAATCAAGGATCTTGGTATGATGCATTACTTTCTGGGACTAGAGGTTTGGAAGATACCCGACGAAATTTTCCTTTCTCAAGGAAAGTGTGTTGTGAAGCTATTGGAAAGATTTGGAATGATTGAATGTAAGTCCCTAGCCACACTAATGGAGATGAATTTTAAGAAGTTATGTGGAGGCACTTCTAGACCTGACTTGGTAGACCCCTCTGAGTACCAACAATTGATTGGGGCATTGACGTTCCTTGTGTACACCCATCTAGATATATGATTTGCAGTGAACACTTTGAGTCAATTCATGAACAAGCCCTTTCATTCACATTGGGATGCTTCCAAACACATTCTGGTATATTTTCATTGGGCGATCAATCTTGGTTTGATATATACTTCCAAAGATGTGAGACTACATGGATACACTGATGTTGACTGGGATGGAAACATCATTGACATGAAGAGAACATCTAAGTGTTGTTTTTATACAGTAAAATGCCTCCTCATCAACTTAGAGGAGAAGATCTAGACTATTTATGGTGTTATAACATGGCCCTAGAACAAATAAGCCGCTTTACCCTAGAAAGTAACACTTTGCATCTCCGCTAGGTTTGTGTTACTATAATTTCACGTAGCCATGAGAAACATTCACGAGTTAACTCACTATGACTCTGTCATTTAGTCAAAGTTGACTCTAAAAATCTTGAAGGGATCACCTCAAACTCATATATGGATGTTTCTTATCCTGATTGAGACAAATAAAGAAGGAGAAAGCATTAAAACAAGGAGACATCTTCCATTCTTTTTGTCTTTTTCCCAAACTGAACTGGTGAAGGTTTTGGTACCTTTCTTAGCCTCCAAATGTATATATATTGGAGGCTAGGCCATTGAGATCTGGATCAAAATTCATGTATTGTTATGCTACTAAGATACCGATTGAGAGAGTGATTGAGGAGCTAGGAGCTGAAGGAAGGCTTGTTGCAACATATCATGGTTGTAATCTTCCTTCATTTGATTTAATAATATAGATATACTTCTATTCTATCTATATCATGGTTTAATGCTTACATTTTACATGCTTATGCTTGTATGATCTAAAATAATGGTGTAATATTGATTCATTCAACACTTATATGTTGTTATATGTTAGTAGTTGAATTAATAGGGTTTATATATGTTGTGTAGATCACTTGTTGTCTGTATTTTGTGTAGGTCTCCCTCTTGGAGTTGGATGAGGACTCTTTCTTTGTCACACTAACTACTGCAATAGAGCCTTGTGAAGGATAAACATGTTTTTACTCACTTCTACTTTGGCAATTCTAGACTAGCATTAGTATTGTTGGATATTTCTTCCCTTGACAGCCTTGGATCCCTTGATCCTTCCATATTAGGTTCCAAGAAAACCTAAGAAAATTTCTTGTTCATATATCCGTGCACTAATATCTACAAAAAAATTAACGACTCCATTAGGGATCATTTTTTTATTCCTAGTTAGTATATCCTAGATCCTAAATCTCTAGCCTTCTCTTGTCTTATCTGTTCTTTTCAAGTTTAGACTCTCATCATTTTTCCTACTTGAATGCTAATGTTGTTAGTCTTAGCCCTTTCCTTGACCTGAACTAAGTAATACCTCTGTAATGCACCTTCCCAATGCCTTTCAATGCATTATAATGTGTTTCTCCTTTTAGCACAGAGTGTTACCCTAGATGATAATGCCATGTGTAGCCCTGATACCTGTGTTATAGTGTCGAACCTCTATTCTCCACCTAGTTCTCTGGATTTCATTTTTTGAAGGTTTTACCTATTGGTTGATCCTTGAGTCTATTTGGCTTGGCTTTGCTTTTGTTGGTTGAATGCATGTATTTGTTTCTTTTGAAAAAGTAACTTAATTGCATTATTTTGGAAAAAGAAAATATTTTTTTTCCTTCTATCATTTTAACTGGTTTGTTCAAAGTTTACTTTGGGATTATTATCTTAGTATTGTATGTTTTCATCTATTTCTTTGTGTTAGATGCATGAATATTGTTTTGTGTTGGAAAATACGTTTATTTAGTCTCTCCTTGTAGAAACCCATTCTCATCGAACTGAAATTGAAAAAATATTTTATGTATTGTTTGATTAAGGTCTCACAAACTTCATACGTCAACACTTAACTTTTGAAGGCATTAATCAAGTACCTTTAAAATTAATCTTGTAATAAAATTGATCAACTACTCTTTTCTAGGATATGCACATATTAGTTTAGGCTAGGGTCTTGCGTTAGGTTGTGTAAGTCAACTCTCCAAGAATGCAATACCAAACTAGTGTCATTAAAGAGATAAAATCTCGCTACACTTACTTCAACTAGGACCGCTCCTATAACACAATAGTTAAGAGTGAGGAAACATTGAAGTGTCAGAGAAGGTAGCCTACCTTCGATTGCATTTCAGTGGGTATTATATGTATTGGGGATTCTTTTGGGGATATCGAAGATGAGTTGGGTAATCATGTATCCTACCCACAAAATGTATTGCCCATGACTGTGACCCCCCCGGTGGTTTCTATTAGTTGAGGTGAACTTAGTGGCCATACTTATAGGGAGTTACAAAAGGTGATGGGGCAGGATGGACGAGTACTTAGACATATGAACCTACTTCATATTCGGTTTTTTGGAAGGTACTCGAATTCACGAGCGGTTAGCCCCTGCTTACCAAGGTTTGATTGAAGCTTAGGAGTAATCGTAATTGTCACTTTAGAATATCTTTCTCTTATAGCCCTTCGATAGTTGGTTGCATCTCTAGCTAGTTGTGGCTATCAGACAGAGTTTTTGTCTGTGCGTTGATCTCTTTTAGAGTTTTTTGTTTTTTAGGTGCGTACTCTTTGCTACTGAGACTAATAGATATATATATCTAGATATATAGATATATTAGTCTCAATAGCAAATAGGAGTATATATATATATATATATATATTATATATATAATAATAATATATAATATATATATATAATATATATAATAAATATAAATATATATATATATAATTCTTAAATTAAAAATTTAACTAGAATATATCATTCTCCATGGATACCCAAGGCCATCGTCGTCAATATCAGTCACTACAAGGCTTTCCTCCACTTTCTGTGGAGGGATTTTTGAATGAATCAGATTCCCCCACTACAAAAGGGAATAAATCTCTAGTATCAAATATTGAATCACACAACACTTCCCAGGAGTCTCTTTTAACAAAGGATTGTTTTACTGAAGGTTTCTTACCTCTTTTTAATCCTACACTTACCAACCCTCTTAGGCTTGTTTTGGTTCTAGTTGCACCTTTCCTTGTTATGCCTTCATCATTTTCCACTCCAATTTTCCTCATGAACGCTAGTGGGTCATGGTATTTTTTGGAAAAAATTTCTCCAAAACCACTTACCCTACCTACAACTATCTCAACGCAATTGATTATTTATCCTACTATTCAAATGATGCCTAGTCTAGGAATCCCAACTACACCTGCTATGGGTGGAGTTCAACACCTTCCTACCCCTACCCCTTTTTTGTTAGCTCCTGGACCTCTGACTATCACCCTTATGGGTGCTATTAGTTTGAGTATATTCAACATCCTATTTGGTTGGAACCCTTTGCTAAGTTCTAACCCCCAAACAATTATGACTTGGGGCAAAGTTTCCAGCATGCACATACCTGTTGGGGGCATGTCAACCTGTATACCTTCTACGGTATAATATAATCCACCAATCGATATTTTTCCTTTGAGTGGTTATAATGTCAGTGGTGTTCGTGAACCAAATGTGCCTTATGTGTCAACCAATATCCCTCATCTTCATCTTGGTGCATCTCTTTAGGGCCTCTCTGCTCAACAACCATTAAATCAAGGAGGCAACATCTATAATGGGGAAAACCAATTCTCTGGTAATCACCCTCAAGCTGAGAGTGTGCCTTATGGCCCACCAATCTATATGACCCCACCTCCATTGCAAAGAAACTACTATCCTTCACAACCTGCATACCCTACTAGAAACGCATTGATGGGTGGACCTTCTAGTCCCTCAAGTCATCCTGTTCCGCCCTGGTCTAATTCGGGGGCACCTACACCTTTTTCATCCTTGTATACTCTTGATATCCTATATATTTACCAGTTGATGAATGACCCCATCAACCATAACTTACTTTGGCTTCTGATCCCACATACAATTCTTGCTGACATTCTGAAGTTTGAAGGCAAACAAGGATATGACCCATCAACACATGTCACAACTTACCACCTTTGGTGTCTAAAAAACTCAATGATTGATGATATTATTTGGCTCATACTCTTCCCCCACACCTTTACTAGAAACACAACCAAGTGGTATATAGAGTTACCACAAGGCTTTGTGAATAATTTCAAAACCCCCACCATGGAATTCTTAAAGCACTTCAAGTTACCTATCCACTATGAAACCGAAATGAAACTTCTAACTACACTACGCTAGGACACCCCCACCCACATCTCAAATCATATCTATGAATGGAGAAATCAACGGATGCTAGTAAAGGCCTCCATTTTAGATTACCTCTTAGCAAATTGGTTCTACAAATCTCTTCCACCTACCATCTTGAAGGACATCTCCATGTCTGACACGATTACTGAAGATAAATATACTCATCGTGTTCAAAATTTAGATCTATCTTATTAAAAATCTAGCATGTGTTATGATTTGACCCCTAATGCCCCTAGAACTTCAATACTCCTGCTCCTCAGTAACCTAGTGCTCATGTCGATGGTCTTGTTGGCACTACGGCTGGAATTGTTGTAAACAAATTGAGTAGGAAATTTTCCTAGTTGTACATTACTACCGATCCCTTTCCCACTACCCAGTCTACTACTCCTCTAACCATTGCAATCAACTCGGTGAAGTCTACACAAAAACCCAACATTAAGAAAAAGATCGCTCCTTCTGAAGAGTAATAGATGACCCAAAACAACCCAAATTAGAAAGTTTCTACTAATGCTAAATCTAAGAAAGTTAAATAAAAAATTGTCAAGTTCCCTTGCAAAATATGCATTGAGGACCAATTAACATATAAATTTCCTCATCTCCAAGAGTGCATATACTTCCTTACACAAAATGACACTGGTTGAACCCTTATGGTCCTTAATAAACACTTTGTTGCTCAGAATCAGTAACAACATATTGTATTGAACCCACCACCACCTCTGCATGGGGGAAATGGATATTCACATCCCCATCCCCTTGGAGAAGGATCATTGGTTGTTTGCAGCTTTGATATGATTGATTTTCAAACATGAGAAAAGAATTATGGGAACCGTGTCTCAAATGCTTTAGACACTACCTCAAGTTCCATTACATTGCTTCCTAGCAATATACATATTTGTTGTGGTTCCTAGAGACAACCCCTAGGTTGAGGAGAGGTAAGTGCCTAGGATATCTTAATATGTATTTAAAGATAGGCTTTTTCTGCTCAAGTATTAGATATAATTTGATCGAATTTGGTTCAGTGACCCTACTCAGAGGAAAATTCAACATGTATACAAACACCATGTCATTCCAAAGAGTTAATGTTCAGATATGGTGGCCAAAACATAAAGAGTGCACTTTATTGGTTGTTGCAATATAGGTGAGAGAGGAAATATAAGAGAATAAACCCAATGCAGAGGGCTATTTATAGAATCTTATACACCAAATTCTAGTAGAATGATGAAAAAGACTAAGGAAATGAAATAAAAAAATCATGAAGCGCATTTTAAGAATTTAATCCAACATATCACATGTACAATTTTCCATAATATAACATAAGTAGATATGTTATTTAAGATTGAATCTTGTAGTTACAATTACATAATTTCTGAAGAAGAAAAACATATATGAAATTATAAACAGAGAAGAATCACATACTATACATCTCAATGCTTGGAATCACCAAAAAATTTCTCCATTAATATTCAAGAATGATATACATCTCATATGCCCCAAAAATTAAAAAACTTGCAGACAATTACAACCTCTAGAACCAAAACTTAAACCCTTACTAATGAGTCTTTCTTCCCTTTTATAGGGAGAATCAAAACAAGAACAATTTACAAAAACATCTTGGAATGTTATACCTATCTAAACTACTAAACTATCTGGGCATGCAACTAGTCCAATTGTCTTAATTAATACATAAACAAACTTGATTCCTTTCTTGAAAATGAAATATTTACAAAATTTCATGAATGAGATGAATGTGCCATGTTGGCCAAAACAAAATATCTTCATTGCTGACTCCATTGATTTCTTGAGATGGAACCAGGCTCCACTGTTCAGATTCATGGTGGGTTGATGAAATTGTCACACCTTTTCCATAATTTTGGGTCTATGTAGGGGTGTGAATAAGAGAATTATACTATACCCTCATATTTGTACGGTCAATGTAATTACGCTTTGCAACAAATAGGGTTTTCACCAACCAAAGTAGTTGAAAATCTCTTTATGTATAGTTTACTATGGTTCTTCCCTTAAGAGTGGCAATGTTTTTTGTGAAGAATCCACCTTAATCTTGGCGCTAACCAATAGCTTCTCATATTGTTCCCATGGTAGCAGGTTCCCTTTAAAGTCCCAACAACTAGGAAATCCTGCTATAGGTCTCTGATCAAAATTAGAACTAAATGTTGCTACCAACTTTTCCAAATCATTTACACATTCCTTAGCCCTATCCCTTGATGATTTTCTCTGATTCATTTTTGAACCTTCAATAACTACTGCCATCGTATCACTAATATCCATTTCTCTCAGGCCATCAACTATTTTTTCATTGAGGCACCTGATGAATTTATCTACAGTCCTGGCATTTTAGCATCCTCATCCTTGGATGATAGGATGGAGAATTTTGTGGTATTGAATGTAGCAATTTTCTCTACCACTAATTTCATATGCTCCCATATCTTCATCATTTTAGAACTAATTTCATCCCATATTATTTTCCTAGCTCAATTGGGGACATATTACCTTTCAACCTATTTTTTAGCACTTTGATTTCATCCTATGCAACCTAAAATTTATTGTTGATTTTTTCCATACTTCCCTAGGTGGGCTCAAGTTGTTTCTCCTTATTTCCATGTAGGTATTTGGTGTTGTCTAGGTCAATCTGTATTTTCTTGATCTTGCTATTTGACAACCAGTAAATGGAGATGGTCAAACACTATGGGTGAGAGGGGGCCTATGTTGGTCATCAGTCAGGTGAATGGGGTGATTGTATGGGGTCGGGAACAAGGTTCAACCCCCCATAATTAATCATGACTATCTATCCATAGTGCTTCACATTTTTTACTTTGACCTTATGGGAGGTAGACATTAGCTTAATGGTTGTGATCCTTACCCCACCTGAGTCTCTTAGGGATCGGGTGGCTTTGGGATTGATAGCGATATGCATGATAAATTCCCATTGTTTAATCGTTAGATATGAAATGAAGGGGGAGGACCACATTGTCTTGTCATTTCTCCTTTTCATTTTTCTTCTTTTTTCTCTTCTTTTAATCTTCCTCTGTTTTTTGTTTTCCTAAATTTTTCCAATTGCTCACTATATCAAAAAAGAAGTCTTCCTATGTAACAAGAGCACTGAGAGGAACAATGAGGAGGATATAACATCGGCTCCAACAAGGGACAATACCTTCCTGGAAAGGCACTGAAACCTGCAGATTAATGCCTTCAACCTGGGCATGGAGCCAAAATATGTACAAAACTAAAAATTAAAGAAAACCTCTGGTACTTACAATGGATTGTTGGCATTGTAGTGTTGCCATTTATGTCAATAGGTTGGAGATATAGCTTCTCATGTGCATGTGTGATGGATGCGTGGCTTGATGGTCTTGATAGTTGGAATTGATGTCAACTTTCTTGTGACATGATGTTGCTACTGTTGAGTAGAGATGGTATCAACATGTGATGATTGGTTTGAGTTTGGCATTTTATGATGATTGGAGATGTTGTTGCTATAGGAGGTATAAGTGTTGCATATGTATCTACATGGCTTAGAGACATTAGATATGCTTCTACGTGTGTTGGGTTTTGGTTGCTTGTGTTGAGGTGATTGTACCAGTATTGGAGGTAGTTGATGACATGACGTTGATGTTGTAGGAACTTGGAGATGTTGCTATAGGTGTTGGAGATGTTTAGAGAGGTTGTGGTTTCTCCTTGAGAAGTTGGAGGTCTTGGTCTTGGTACTAAGGTTGGAAGAATAAGTATTGCATGTCATTGACTTGTTCTTAGCCTATTTCATCATTTGTAGACTTGACACATAAGTTTTCATGTGTCATAAGAAGTTGAAGAAGGTGTTCCATTAGTTGGTAGAGGTTATGGATTGCAATGTCTTAAAGCATAATACTTATTCTACTTCTACAAAATATTAAGCGGAGGCACAATCGAATTCATGAGCAACATAAAGTAGAAACATGCATAACTGATCAAGAGAAATCAATCACACATAACATAGAATATATCACTGGGGAAAGCACCAGCATAAAACCCCAACACTTTATTATCAATCAAGTGGAAATCCTCTTCAACATACAAAAATAATCAGCTCAATAATTGTCCTGCTCTCTCTATACTCTGATGATCTTCAGAAGATGAAAATCATGGACTACCTAGGCCTCAATATATAGGCCACAAGTCCTCCAATCTCCTATAATAGATCCTTCTCCATGCAAGGAATACTTACTAGAAATATCCAAGCATATGATAGTACATTTTCCCACATTTGATCTCAACTAGGTCTCTGACAGAACTAACATGCAACAGTTATCCATAAGTGAATCCTCAATTATCTAAAATAATAGTTGTCACATGCATGCAAGCATTAACAAACTATATTTTATGATTTTAACAACTTGTTAAAATAATCTAACTGGACTTGACTAGTTAGAACTAAGTCAACTGATTCTCTCATTATAGAGATCATACTTATTCCCTCAATCAGTGGAGGAAATTAAGGACACATTCCCCAATCAGTGGAGAAATAATTGCATGTTCTCACAAAGACTTCAAGTTTGCTTTTCCTTAACTAATTAACTCATGGAGAATTAATTAATTAATATTCCAAACTGCTGGTAAGACCAAAATTAATTTTACTTCCTATAGATAGACTAGGGACTATTATAAATAGGAAGGGACCTAGAAATGTTATTTTTAGAACTTTCTATTTTTAGCAGTTTCACCTCTCACCCAATGTGGCCAATGACCTCACTGGCCAAACTGCTATTTTTAGACATGCTATTTTTAGTAGGTCTATTTTTAACACATTCTAAATTTAACGTTTCCTGTTGCACATTTTTCAACACTCCCTCTCAACAAGAAAGGCTTCGTCTCAAACCCAATCCTGTAACTCTGGAATGTTCAGCATGCAACACATCTACCCAGGCCACTTGCTCCAACAATACTTGGAACAAAAACACTCCCAACTGACCACTTTGTTGGGATAGGAACATACTCTGATGCTAAAGCTCTACCTGCTGCTAACAAGTGCTCCCTCTCTAAAATCTGTGCTACTACAACATCTCCATGCATCTCGCACCATTGCACACCTCTCTGTGCCACCTAGCATTGTGCAAAAACACTTGTGCATCTCCCATTGCTACAGCCTGCTAGCTATGCACTATCCTGGGATTCCCTGCACTGCTGTCGCTCTCTCTGCCACTCCATCTGCATCTGTATCTACCCAATCAGTCAGTTCCTACTACACCACATCAGGGATCCTGTAGCAAGGTATCATCCAAGAGGTTGGGTACCTCAAGGATCCTTCCCCTCCTCCTTGGGACAATCACTCTATATTGTTCCACCTCCTACCTAGAGGTATGGCTACATGTGATCCCTCAACCCACTTGACTCGAAGTTTACCCCTACTAGAGGTCTCTGCATGAGGAGATATCTCTACTCGATCTCCACTCAGCTTCCCTTGTTGTGGCTGCTCCACAACCTCCTGAAGCTACAGCACTAATCATGGCTCCTCCACAATCATCTGAGACTTCTTCTGGTTCTCATGTTGAGAGGTAATATACCCTCCCTCTCAACCACCAAGTCTCTAACCTTTACTTTGCTCCTCAAGGCTTACATGCATCTTGTACCTCAAGTGCATACAGGTTCTTGGCTAGCACACCAATCTATTTCCACTTTCCCACTGTCACGAAATTTTCTAGGAAAAGAGTTGATTTTAAATCAGCGATATCTCCCTCATCCGAACTCCGATTTAGCCGATTTTTTTTTTTATCTTGGGTATTTTTCTGCAAGGAATCCAAATCTGCTATTTATTTCTGAAAATTTTGTACAGAAATTTTCAGATATTCTCTACAAACTCTCGGCCCAAAACTCAAAACTTTTAAATCTTCTCTCAGTATATTGTTCTTGCTTGATCACCTGTGCTTCGATACCATGTAGAATTTTGTAGAATTTTTCTAAAATCAGCTAGCTCTAATACCATGTAGAAATTTTTCTACAGATTAGCTAGCTCCGATGCCATGTAGAAATTTCACTTGTAGAACAAATCGAAATATGCAGTGTCCTAAAGCATAATACTTGTTCTACTTCTACAAAACATTAAGCGGAGGCATAATCGAATTCATGAGCAACATCAAGTAGAAACATGCATAACTGATCAAGAGAAATCAATCACACATAAAACAGAATATATCACTGGGGAAAGCACCAGCATAAAACCCCAACACTGTATTATCAATCAAGTGGAAATCCTCTTCAACATACAAAAAGAATCAGCTCAATAGCTATCATGCCCTCTCTGTACTTTGATGATCTTCAATCAGAAGATGAAAATCATGGACTACCTAGGCCTCAATATATAGGCCACAAGTCCTCCAATCTCCTATAATAGATCCTTCTCCATACAAGGAATACTTACTAGAAATATCCAAGAATTTGATAATACATTGTCCCACATCTGATCTCAACAGGGTATCTGACAGAACTGACATGCAACAGTTATCCCTGAGTGAATCCTCAGTTATCTAAAATAATAGTTGTCAAATGCATGCAAGCATTAACAAACTATATTTTATTATTTTAACAACTTGTTAAAATAATCTAACTGGGCTTGACTAGTTAGAACTAAGTCAACTGATTCTCTCATTATAGAACTCACACTTATTCCCACATTCAGTGGAGGAAATTAAGGACACATTCCCCAATCAGTGGAGAAATAATTGCATGTTCTCACAAAGACTTCAAGTTTTCTTTTCCTTAACCAATTAACTCATGGAGAATTAATTAATTAAAATTCCAAACTGCTGGTAAGACCAAAATTAATTTTACTTCCTATAGATAGACTAGGGACTGCTATAAATAGGAAGGGGCCTAGAAATGCTATTTCTAGAACTTTCTATTTTTAGCAGTTTCATCTCTCACCCAATGTGGCCAATGACCTCACTAGCCAAACTGCTATTTTTAGACATGCTATTTTTAGCAAGTCTATTTTTATCACATTCTAAATTTAACATTTCTTGTTGCACATTTTTCAATAGAGACAGGCATATGGGAGAGATTGTGATTTTCCAATCACATGGATACAATTTCTTGCATGTGACCGAGCACTTTCACAAGTTTTTCTCCATGTTTCTTGTGTTGATCAACTATTTTTTGCATTATGTTGACATTCTTGTTTGGAAATTTTTGGTTTATGGTCTAAAAAGTTCATGGGACCTCCAAAAGTTTATTAAAGTTGAAAATATAAAAAAGGCAAGTGGGTTTAGTGGTTGATCAAGTCAATGACCTGAATCTAGATCAAATCAAGCATATGAACATAGTTGTGATAACTAGTAGTTCTTAGTAATTATTGATTCGAGCATTTGAGTTCATCTACATATTGGAGGATTCTCATTGTTAGCATGGTTGATTATCTAGTTGTGTTGAGTGAGCATGTGTGTTGAAAAGAGAGTGCAAGATGCATGAATTGTGTAGTGTAATATTTTCTTATGTAGTTTGTAGTTGTAGCAGTAAATAATTGAAATATGTTGAAGCCATTATCTTTGTGAAGTGAGTAGAAGATGGAGTGTGGATTGGAGAAGTGATTGGTGAGATTGTGTGGCAGCTAGTGGAGTGTTTGGAGAATGTTTTCTCCTATTATATTCTTCATATTTATTTGTATATTTGATTCAGAATAATGGTTTTGTTTTTATTTTCAAGTTGGGTGAGTTGGGAGTCTAGTCTGAAAATATATGAAATGAGGCTCACATGGAGGAAGTGAAGGCACTAAGGCTTTAGAGTATATAATGATTTGGCAGATTCGATAGAAGGAAGAGATTTATTCATCCAATAGGAGTTGGATAGTCCAATGGGAGTTGGGCGAGGATCATTGATCGCAAGAGCCTTCAATGGATGGTAGTCCGTAGATCCGAGAGAGAAATTTTTTCCTATTTAATAGATGCCAACATACTATGAAGGAAGCCCAGTCTTTTGGCTTATGGTTGTAAGTTTATCCATGTATATTTGTTCAATAATTAATAAAATATATTGAGCATCACAATAAAAGCGAGGGTCATTTTTTTACCCAGGAGGAGGGTTTTCCACTAGAAATACTTGTGCCTATTGTGTGATTGGTTTCATGGTTTTACTCTTTTTTGATGCTCTAATATTTGTTTATGTGCTTCAGTTTGTACATGGTGTAAAAGATTAAGTAATTGGAGAAAAGTTTAAAAGTGTCTATTATAGCATCATTCAACACTCATGTAGACCTGATGCTCTTTTATGGCCCTGGGTAGTCCCTTTTCCTATGGAAACTTGAATTTATTAAAAAAAGGTATCTCAAAATCCATACATGACTTTTTCCATACTAAATTGCATGCATATGTCAGCCCCATAACATTATTGCCAAGTATACCTTTTAAAATATGAAAAAATAAAATAAAATGTTATTTTTGGGGATGGGTTTACGAGTTTTTTCCGAAAGCCCATCTACAGGAACCCATGGCCTAAGTGAAATAACCAATTTGAAGTGGTATATATACACCCCTTGGGTAGGCCTATTTCATAGAATAAGACGAATATCATCAGTATACTCGATTTCTCCCAAATAAATTCATTTTTTCCCATGCCTCCTGCACTCCTAGTCTTTAGGAAACCCTGGTTTCCTTGGCATAGATTCTCAACATCCTTATCTAGCATATAATTTCACTTATTAGAGAGCTTGTCTTTGTTTCCCGGGTTGGATGGATTCAGAGGAAGGCTTTGTCGGTGCCTTTGGCCTAGATCAAGCTGTATCTTTCCTATACCTATTTTTGTTAATCAATAAAGAAACTCATGTCTTGTTCCTGATATATGTTTTCATCTTATGAATGATAGTTTATATTTTTATATGTGATGATCTAACATATTAATATGTATGCACATTGAATTATCTATTATGTATATGCTTCTGTGATTTCTTTGCAGGCTTGCACATCTTAGAGGAAGCAAAGGGTTTAGACATTACATGAGCATCTTCAAATGTAGGACCCCCGGGTAAGTCTCCAAATCCAAGTTTGATGATTCATATGTTTGGCGTTCTTGTTTGAGCGTTCTTTGTTAATTATCTTATCTTGTTCTATTGAGGCTTTCAACCCTTTCCTTAGTGAACTTTTCCCACCAACAAAATTGGCGACTCTGCTGGGGAATACCATCAAGTATTTCCTAGAAGGGTTGTTTTACTTTGATCTAGGTTTAGTTTGTTGTTTCATGGTTTTTCCGACCTTCTTGATTCTAAAGTAATTTGGTCATTCTACTTGATCTTTTAGATCTAGGCTTTCTTTTAATTTTTCCTTAGTTTTCCATTTATATGCGCTTTTTCTTATAAACAGTCACATATATATCCACTTTCTTCCAAAGAAACCCGCGTATATGTGTTTTTCTTTAGACGCAGTCACATATACATGTGGGACTATATTTAAATAGACACATATTGATCTGAAAAAATAATTTTTTTTCATTTCTGTCTTTTGCTGAGGCCTTGACCAAGTTTCTTTGTGATTTCTTGATGATTATGAATCCTGGAATCACCTTGATGTCTGTTGTTGTTGGTGTCTTTCATATTGTTTTAGAAATTCCTATGTCAATGTAGGGTTTTTACTCTTTGAAGTTTTTTGTGTTTGAAGTTCTGTTCCAGATCTTCTTTGTGAAGTGTCTGGATGTTCTGTGCTTCTGGAACAAATCTTGTTTCTTGTTGATAACCCAGTCTTTGATTTGCTTCTTTTGCAACCTAGAAGTTGGCTTCTTTTTTCTTTCTCTTATTTTTTTTAGAAAAGGACTTGTGATTCTTGATGAATGAGAGGTTTCAGTGCTCTAGAACCTTTCTAATTTTTAGAGCCTTGTGTATCTTTCTAGCCAAATCATCTGAACTGATTAAGTCTCTTATTTTTTTCTAGTCTTTTATCTTTGTGATCTTTGGTGACTAGTGGGATTTGAGTCTTTTTCATGTTTTTGGTCTTAAAATTGTTCCTTGTTTTTCCCTTTCTAAACCATTTTGGTTCTTTAAATCTTTAAAAGAAAAAGAAAAGAATTTTCTTTGTGTTTCTTTTATTTTGTTTTTGGCTTTGTAGTCTTTTGAGTTTTTGGCAAATGTGTGATTTCTTGTTTTAAAGATTAAGAGTCTTTTTTCATTGAGGAGTGATTTTTCTTTTGGGATTTTCTTCTCCTTGTTTGTTGAATTGACCTTTTCTCGGAGTGTTGGGAAAGGTTCTTTTCAAGGTGACCAATACTTTTTATCACTTACTGATATTTTTTCTATTGCTTTGACTTCACGATCATTGATCTATAATGGCAGGCATCTTATTATAAATTGGCTTATAGGTTAAGACATATCAATTTTGAATTGCATTATGCATCTTAACCTCATACTATAATATATAGCCACAGGGTCAACCCCATTATGTTGTGATTTTTAACCTCTCTCACTCACCTTCTTGTAAAATCATAACATAGTGGTAGAGACTTTCCTTTCACGAGCTTCCTAGTTAGAACCTCACTAGAATATGTTTCCCATGTTGCAAGTATCGAGTTGGATAGGGAATCATCTTTAGTCCCACCATGAATTTGCATTGAAGCCTCATTCTTCTTCTTCTTCACTATTATTCTGGATTTATACCCTAGAGGCTCCCATGTGTTGAGTTGTACTATCACATTGCATATTGACTACTTGGAACCTGTTTAGCCTTAAGCCAAATTCATTTGGACTCGTGTATAAGCCACTTTTGACCATGTCTTTTCTACAAGTTCAAACCATGCATTCATTAGTCTTTGCGAGTTGGCACCCTTTTCCATGGAGGGACTATCCTCTAAGTGTCGATGACCAGCATCTTCCACCTTGCATTGCAGATGGGAATGTTCTAATCCCAGGAACTAGTGCACTTTCCCTTGACACCCATTATCTCCATTATATTATAGGAATTCTTTTATCCTTTTTTAGGATTTATAATGGAAAAGACCAAAAAAATTAAATATTCCAAAAAAGGAGCATGAATGGGACAATTTCTTCATTATTTGATGGCAACAAGGTTCAATCATGTTGCCCTTGAAAAAATCACTTAAAATGAGTCTGTCCTCCATCAAGATGGGACTTAGTTTGACTTTATGGAAGTTATAAACTTATTCTTGATTCAATCCTCCACTGTTTGGTTATCTCTTCTAATCATATGGAGAGTTTGCTAATGCATCCTACATTCCAAACTTATACAAAGTTATTTTATGTTTCCATAAAGTCACATAAAGTCATGATTTTGTTCAAGGGAAGTAAACTTGTTGTCAGCCATTCTACCATGTCTCTTGACTCATTTCTATTAGCGATACCTGATCTGTCAATTTATTCTCAACATCACATTAACGACATGGTCCTTTACTCGTGTTGTTTATGAAGGTCCCCAATTACTTCTTGCTAGCAGGTTTTCTCTTATTGACTTCGACAAATTGATCTGAGAGTAGATCTAGAGTTGCACCCTAGCCCTATTTACATCACTGATAGGTGACCTTGTGCTCAGCATCAATCAACATTATGGGTCTTTGACTGAGTGGCTTCCCTTGTGTTCGACACCATCTTACATTATCACACATTGGTTTATGCAGTACCTTGGTTTCCATTTGAACCTATTAGTGGATTCCTCGCCTCTATGTCAACTTTCATTATCGGTTGGTTTAGAGTATTTCTATTGGGTGCTAGCTACATCTTGTGTATGCTGAAAATTTACTTCAAAATGGTTACTTCATCTCTCTTCCTCATAGTTCTTCCAAATGATTGGCCTACGATTTACACTCGTGCTGGTTTATGTGGGATGCCTTAATGCCTTCCTTCGAGCAAATGATTTTCCATCGACTCCAACTCATTGCTATGGGAACAAGGTCTAGAGTCATTTTTTCAGTACCTTATGGTTTGCAGTCATCAGTGGTAGACTCCTTCACTATTGATAGTGAGAATACATCAATGTCTCCTGATTGATATATTATTTCAAGTGCTCAACTTCAACACATCTATTACACTTGTTAGATTGTACTAGGGTACCTTGACATGCATTATCATTATTGGTGAGTTATCTCACATTTGTTAATGATATACATCAATGACCAATAATCAAACAATTTCTCACATGGTCAACTTCAGCTCATCTATTCCCATATTGTAGAAATGCATCATCTACGGTTGGTGAAGACCTCGATTTGGGTTAGCATCTTGGTTCACTTGACATCTCCTTCAGTTTTATTCTAGTGACACCTCTCAACTTTATATGTTGTATTCTTTCACACCAACATCTTATATGTTGGCACCCAAGTTCATGTAATACCACTATTCCACTTATATGACTTGGTACTTCTATGAGGATTAGTTATGTATCATCATTGATCAGAAAATTTTCTAGCATCATTGGTCAAACATTATTCTATATGTTATATTGAGACATAGCTCCACGGTGTTCTTTCATGGCTATGATATGGTGATCCACTATGTATTCTTTAGCTCCTTCTATACATTTATATATACATTTTGGATCTGAACTTGATCAACATACATTCTTTACTACTTCTGAGCATGGGTATGCTCACCTTAGACATGAGTTTTCTTTTTGACTCCTTCCATAGGTATTTGATGGGTTGGAATCCGTTGATTTCCTCTCGGGTTTTCAGATGACTCGTCTCTCTATACTTAATATATTTTTTCCATCATGTTTTCCCTTTTGACGTCATATATGAGGGGGCGTCTGTTATGACATCATTCAACACTCCTATAGACCTGATGCTCTTTTATGGCCCTGGGCAATCCCATTTCCTAGGAAGAATTGAATTTATACTAATATACAATATCTCAAAATCTATATGAGACTCTTCCCATACTAAATCACATATATACATGGTTCCCACAACACTATACCTTAATATACCTTTTAAAATATTAAAAAATAAAATAAAATGCTATTTTTCAGGCTGGGTTTATGGGTTTTACCAAGAGCCCACCTACAAGAGCATGTGTCCTAACTGAAATAACCAATTTGAGGTTGCATATATACACCCCTTGGGTAGACCTTATTCATACAAGAACAAGGATATCAAAATTATACTCAATTTCTCCCAGATCAAGTCTACTTTTCCCATGCCTCTTTCACTCCGAGTCTCTTAGAGGAAACCCTAGATTCCTTTGCATAGATTCTCAACATCCTTATCTAGAATCTACTTGCATTTATTAGAGAGGTTGTCTTTGTGGCTTGGGCTGGATGGATCTAGAGGAAGGTTTTGTTAGTGCATTTGGCCTAGATTAGGTTTTATCTTTCCTATACCTACTGCTATTAATCAATAAAGAAAATCATGTTTTGTTCTTGATATATGTTTTCATCTTATGAATGATAGTTTATATGTTTATATATGATTACATAACATATTGCTATTTATGCACATTGAATTATATATTATTTATATGCTTTTGTTATTTCTTTGCAGGTTTGCACATCTTGGAGGAAGCAATGGGGTTGGACCCTATGGGAACATCTTCAAATGTAAGACCCCTGGGTATGTATCCAAATCCAAGTTTCATAATTTGTATGTTTGGAATGCTTGTTTGAGTGTTCTTTGTTGATTATATTGTCCTTCTCTATTGATGCTTTTAATCCTTGCCTTAGGGAACGTTTCCCGCCAACAGTGCCATACTACTGATTCACCCCTCCTTCTTAGTAGTGATCTAGTTTCCAACATGGCTCACCGGTATTTACGATGGAGGTGGAAAAATGTATTTATTTTTGAAAATAATTCTTGTGGTAATTCCCATTTATAGGTAGCTCAAACACTTCCCCATCAAGATTTTATAGCAGAAATGTATTATTCCCTTCGACTTCAACTATTATGAAGGGTCCAAATCACAAAGGATCAAATTTCCCATGTTTTCCTTTGTCCTCTCTCCTGAACTCCCATATGAGTACAAGGTCACCTGGCTGAAAAAAATTTCCTTATCCTTTTTGTCAACGGAGAATTCATCTTGTCTTGGTCCTTGATTAGATTGTGAGTCACTTGCTCTCTATTCTCTTGCAATTTAACCAACTAATTTATCCTCTTCGTCAAGGCATTAGACTCCTCCTTTGCATCTTGGATCATATTTTCCACAGGCATAGCCAATTGGGTAGGAAAAAGTGTTGAAGTTCCATACACTAGATCAAATGGAGACTTATCGATTGACCTCCTAGTGGTGACTCTATTATCCCACAATGCAAATTTGAGTTGAGAATCCCAATTCTTTTTATTTCGTATTATGGTATTCCTGAGAATCCTCACCAAAGTCTTATTGGATGATTCTACCAACCCATTTCTCTATGGGTAATAAGTGGTGGAATGTCCTAAAATGATGTTATAACTATGAAAAAAATTGATAAACTTGGCATATTTAAATACTTGAGAATTATCAATGACTATTTTCCTTGGGCAACCAAACTTGGCTAAAATGTTTTCCTCCATGAATTTAATGACCATTGTATCAATTACATTTCTGGTAGGGACAAATTCTACTCATTTAGTGAAATAAGCTATTGCTATGAGGATCCACTTATGCTGCCCACTAGATGGTGGGTGAATATCCCTAATGAAATCGAACCTCCATTATCTAAATGGTTCCTCCACAAAAATAGGGATTAAAGGCGGGGCTGCCAATTTCTGCTTTTCAACAAAGGTTTTGCACTCTTTACAAGCCTTCACTCGATGATTCATGTCAACAAATAACATAGGCTAATAGAATCTAACCTTCAAAGTATTATGAGTTGTTGCTTTCCAACTGTAGTTTCCTCCACAAACACAACTGTGAAATTCATCTATTATTTTTGGGGATTTCTTCCTCAACCAAGCTAAGTAGTAAAAATCCCACAGGATCTTTCCAATATAGCTGACCATTTGATATAAAAAAAATATTGTGGTTGCAGCCTTAGATCTCTATACCTTTCTCTGAAAAATTTAGTTGGGCATTCCAGAAGAAAATAAAAATGGATAAAGAATTCATACCACTCATAATCCAAGTACTTCATTGCATTTTTTTTTGTTTCTCCTTTTGTATTTTTATGTTTGTTTTTCTTTATTGATTATGAACTTTAAACCAACAAATTTACGCGTAGTGCCTCACAATTTTCTTCTGATAAAATGTTAGCCAAGCTTTGCCGCTTGACCAGCTTGGTGGGATTGATGTTCATGTAATATTCTTGAATTTTGGCTATCCATTCGCCTCTTTTGCCTTCATTGTCTCCTCGTGTGAGGATGTCTTCCACAGTTGCAATGGGAACACAAGCAATTACCCTAGACTGCAGAATGTCAAACTAGAAAGATTTTAAGGATTTGACCAAAGAATAGGCATGTTTTTCCAAAATATTATATTTTAGTTCTGGTTCTTTGAACACTTGGCTAAAAAATGAAATTGGTTGCTCCTTATCTCTTTCATTCTTCTACAATAAAACAACTACAACAATGTAAGGAGATGCAGATGAAAAATATAAGGAAAGGCTTTTGATAATCAGGGTTAGCGAAAAATAGGGCCTCTCCAAAGGACCTTTTCATTCTAGAAAATGATTCTCTTACTTTTGCAGTCCATTTAACCTCTTTTTCCTTCTTGAAAATATATGTGATCTCTCACAATTTCAGCATAATTCAGCACAAACCTTCTCAAGAAATTTATCCTACCTAAGAAAATATGTATCTCGTATTTGTTCCTTTGTAAAGGCATGCTACTAATTGCTTCTACCCTTTTGGGGTGAATTTTCACTCCTTCTCTTAAGAATATGTGCCCCAATAATTTTCCTTCTCTAAGGGAAAATTGGGACTTCTTTGGGTTCAAGGACAACCCATATTTCCTGCATTTATCGAATGTGTGTTGTAAGTGTTGCAAGTGTTCCTCGTTAGACTTTGAGAAAATTTTTATGTCATCCAGGTAAATGACCACAAATTTATCTTTCTCCCCAATGAAAGCTATATAAATTTCCCTCTAGAAAGTGGCACCAGTGTTCATGAGACCAAAAGCCTTTATGGCATACATAAAATTTCCCCAAAGCGCGGTGAAGGTTATATTTTTCTAATCATGAGGATGCACAAAATATGGCTGTATCCATAGGACCCATCAATCATGGAAAATCTCGATGACCCTACCAATTTCTGTAAAATATAGTCCATCTTGGGCGAAGGATAGTTATCTTTTAGATAATCCCTATTCATATTTCTAAAGTCCACACACAATATGATCTCTCCATTTTTCTTCGTAACAGGGACTAGATTAGCCACCCAATATAAGTATCTCAAGGATACAATGATCTTAGCTTGGAGCATTCTTTTGACTTATTTCTCTATCAAGGGGATAAGTAGGGGATTTATTTTCATAACATTTTATTTATGAGGTATAATTCTAGATTTCAAGGGGACCTTATGCTAAATGATACTAGTATCATAATTTTTTAAATCATCATAGGGCCAGGTAAAAATATCAGCACACTCTTTCAACAAGTCAAGATACCTTTGTATGTATTATTCTGGGATCCCCTTGGCCAACTTAGCTAGTTTAGGTTACTATTGTGTACCAATGTTGTAGTCTTATGTATGCTCCTCGTGCTCCTTATTAGCCGTTCTGATTGCCATATCATTAGCATCAAACAATCTTTCCAATGGAACTAGCCCATTTGGTATTATATTTTTGTTTAACTACAAAATATTCTACCCAACCATAAACTCTTCCCAAGGCACATGCTGCTCAACTCCTTCAATTTCCTCTATATCTTCACCTTCCTGGTCTATTGCAAAGTTGAAAATTTCTCCAATCACCTCCATAAATATTTCAATTTGGTCTTCATCCTCAAATACCTGCCAATATATTACATTGTCTAGCACGGGGGGTCGGTATCTAATTTTAACTTCATACCTAAGAAAGGGGTTTTTTGGTGGCTTGAAAGTGTTGGTTGTTTTTGCTAAGGAATAAACCATTATGTTTTTCTCTCTAGGAAAAAAAAATAAATGTTACATGGCAAAAATAAATTCTCAACTAAGTCCCACACTTCATTCCTGTCAAATTTTAACCTAGGATTTTTGGTTTTGCATTACTTCCTACTGTGTTTTATAACCAACTTAGAATCTCCAAAAAATGTCAAAAATTCAATTTTCAGGTTTCTAGCAGCTTGTAGGCCCAACACCAATGCTTCATATTCAACAATATTATTTGTAGTGTCAAATTCTAATTTATATGAGGAAGGTATGAGGTTATCTTCAGGGGATATGAACAACACTCCTGCTCCATTCCCTTCCCTAGAGTAGGCCCCATCAAGGTTTAACTTCCAAACACAATCAATTTTCATTTGCTACTTATTGACTTGTGAGGGAATTTCCACTTGAATATCATCCATAATTTTCTCATCCATTTCTATCAGAAGACATGAAAGACCTTTTTCTTGGCCATGTATTGGAGAGTTATTGGAATTATCTACCGTAGTGGTAATTTTTACAAATATGGACTCTTTGTACAATTTGTGTTCTTATCGACCAAACATTGGGATAGTGGCATATGTGAGGTTAATATTTATGGAACATACAAGCTTTCCCCATGATATAGAAAGAAGCATGCCAAATCTTGTGGGAATGCCTACAACTACAATGTCTATTTTTGTACTCTTCACGGGGATTTGAGCCAAATTAACTACCAAATCCTTGATCATCCCAAGGCATTTTACTTTTCTAGAGTTAAAGTAGTATAAGTCCTTATATGGTTTTGTTATTTGCAAGCCTAGTTTCTCTATGACAGATAAAGGCATTAGATTATGAGAAGCCCCTGAATCAAGCAAACAATCGTGCAACAATAAATCATGAATCACCAATGTAACATAGTATGGAGGGGTGGAAGGGCCTCCACATGTGATCCAAACACAACCAAAGGTCTCTCTTCCTACAAATTCAAGTTGTCTTGTGTTGAGGTGACATGGAATGTATCTACGAAATCAGAAATTTTCCTTTTATAGGAAGATTGTTTCAGCAATTTAGTCAAAGGCACATATATCTTTACTTTCTCCAATTCTTTTTCCAAGCTAAAGGAAAAGGTATTCTTCTCCGTTTTCACTTGCTCAGTTGTCTCTTTATTTTCTTGATGCACTTTCTTGGTTTTCACATGTTGTTGCTCTATATTTGCATACTCATACTTAGAATGAGTCGGATGGGAGGTTTCTCCTTTGGTTGTTGGGTCAGGCCTAACAGGTTGTTTCCCCTTACCAATTTTCTTGGGGGTGGCAGGTTGGGAAGGTTATTCACTCTAATCTTGTGTCTGAGATGTTTTTTCTAGACCTCAAGTGATATATCCTATGAAACTTTTCTTACATGAAATATGCAAACTGCTTGCAATAAGCATAACTTTTTTCTTTCTCCAAAGGAACATCTGGACCATCATCCTCTCCTCCCCATGCTTCTATTTCATGCTCCTCTTCTAGTAGAGTTGAGTATTGATTTTCTTGAATTTCAAGTGCATCTTCAATGCCTTCCTCAGGGCCATCTTCTATATACAAGGGAGGTTGTATTTGGTCTTGCGGGTATTTTCTTTCTCTATGTAGAAGTTGCAATGGAGGCCTCCTATGTTGGGGATTGAAGTTTCTATTAGGACCTTGTTGTATTTGTTTAGGAGGTTTTCTTTTCCAATTCCAACTTCACTATCTTTTTTGAGAGGGTTTTGATTAACTTATTCATCTTATCCAATTTTTTCTTTTGAGTCTCCTTGACTTGAACAGAGAAATAGACTTCCTCCTTCCCATTTCTCCTATCACTATGCTCCACATTTCCCTTAAACTTCCTTGCTAATGCAAATTTTGCTTCTACCTCCAAAACATCAATATAGATTTGGTCCAGTGAGAGGGATTTCCTTTCTCTTAGAGTAAACCCAAAATATGATTCAAAGGCTCCAACAAACACCACCTTAGCTACTTCTTGTGGGGTTTAATTTGAGTAGGTAAGTTTTTATACAATTTGTTAAATATTTTCATAAATTTGGTTACATCTTCATTTGGGCTTTTCCTTATTGTATTAAATTTAGTCAAAAATTACCCATGGTCTTTCTTCTCACCCCATTTTTGCATAAAGATGTTTTCTAATTCCTTCCAAGTGTTGATTGAGTTGTTAGGCAAGGTCTTGAACCCTTTTCTAGCCTCCCCATCTAAAGACTAAACAAAGAACCTCAATACCACATCTAAGTGTTCAACGTTCAATTTTTTTGCAAATGTAGAAAACATTTCAATATGTTTATGGGTTGTGACATCATCTTCCCCAATGAATCTAGGCACAAGTTTGAGATAGCCTTGAGGCATTACAATATTCATAGGTTGTTGTAGATTCAAAGAGCCATATTTGTTGAGAAAAAATCTAGGGACAACCATATTTTGTAAGGGATTTTGAGGAATATTTAATGTAGGACCTGGGTAAGGGGTAGAATGAACAACAAAAACTGAGATTGGATGTGAAATAGCTATGGAAGTTTGAGATATGCTAGGAAAGAGTATATCTTTCATTTATTCAAGTTCAAGGAAGGTATGAAATTTGAAAGGAACAGAAATGATAGAGACCTATTCAAACTTAGGCTCTAAAAGGTAAAAGATAGGTGGGGGGAATGTTCCTCTAAGAAGTCAAAAATCCTAGATGAATTCTCAAGGGAATTTATCTCATCTTTCCAACAGCTAGAAGTTGAAGCTTTTGTAGAAAAAAAATTCTTATCGAGCCTTAGTGGTCCTTTCTTTCCAGATTCTTTTGAAGCTAATTCATTTTGAGTCCGACACATGAGGATTTTTTTGCTAGGAGGTATCAGAACGAGTGTGAGGCCTCCCAAAAGAAAGGATTACATCCTAAAGACTATGTTAGGTTATAAATCTCAACCCACACTTCCTTTTCTCACCGTACAAGGAATGGAAAAATTTATGCCTAGGGAATTATATTTATATTTTTCCCCAACAACGACACCAAAAGATTTTGTGGTTTTGTTGACGGGTTGGAATGTACTGCCAATAGTTAGGGGGTCTCCCTGGTGTGAGGTCCCAACTAGAACTCACACCGTTTGGGATAGGATCCCCATCTAGTATATGGGCCTGGCAGCCACCATAAATGTTTGCACTCTTGGTTGTCAAATGAAAATATGTCAGAGTGAGGGAAAGAATGAAATCCCCAAACAATGAAACAAAACTAGCCCAAGATTTACAAAGTATAGAAAGAGGTACAAACAAGTCACAACAATAATAAGAAGTATGCCATGAGATGGATCGATGATCCAAAACCTAGTCAGACATACATGAACATGAACATGAACATGCCAGAGGTTAATTAGTTCACAATAGATCACTGACATGGTGAGAAATAAGTAAACACAGATTTGAAAGTAAACATACATGTAACAACTATGAACTAGTCCATAACATATTACATTTATGAATGCACACATACAAATGTAGTGAAAATATCAGACAACCAATACAACCACTATGAACAAGAATGGGAATCAGTACCAGAAATAAAGAACATCTTATTATTGTTTCTAAAAATAAAAGTACATATCTTGCAATTTTTCAAAGCCCAACAATGGACCATGGGTTGCTCATACCATTTCCTAATGGAAAACCCTAGGCTCATTGTAGCTCACTCTACTAGCTTCCAAAGTTGAGTGCCTCTAGCTTCTCAAGCACAAATCAACTATCTATTCATAGCCTCAAATCAAGTGCTAATCCACTCCAATGAGGCATGAGGGTACATTTATAAAGATGAGGTGATTGTTCATCTACTGTGACCCTTGACCTCCCCTCATGACTCTTGAAATTCATCATTATTCTCTCATGCCTACTGCGTAGTACATGCTCAATTGATCTCAACATAACTATTGACACCATGATGAGAACATTTTCATACTGATAGAATAGATAATTTAAGGAGAAAAGAGAAGTTTTGAGAGACCCCAGGTTGGTTCTTGTTGCCAACATTGTTGTGAAACCATGGAGGCTTGCATGAAATTTTGAACCTCTTACTATTGTGCCTCGTTTTCATCCAACCATCTTCTATTTTCATGCCTTTTGTATGGCTTGGCTCTTTTCACATGATCAATTATCTCGCTCCTTTTCTCCTACCTGCAAATGAAAGACATAGTCATATATATTTATAAAGAAAGCATGATATTAAAACATAATTAATTAACTAAGGAAAAGACATTAATTTGACCCTTGTATAGCCCTTTTCTAAACCACTGTGTTGTTATGAGGTGCAATCCCTATAGGGTGATCTTGATAATTGATTTGAGAGAATTTCACAACCCATCTTACAGTATGTGACCATAGGAGCAGATCCTAGAAGACAACCACATTCTCCAACTTGGTTGGCATCATGCCCCATGAAAGAATATAATGAATGTCTTTGGAGAAATTTTGTCAAGTGGAAAACACATTCTCTTGTATGTGATGCATCCCTTTGAAAGTCCTAAATGCATACATAGGTTATAGTGTCATACATCAGTCATATTCTCGCATGCATATGTAGGTTGCACATTGCATTGGCAAGTTCACAAGGAAAGGCTAATAAAATTTGTCATTGTTATTTATGACCTAGTTGTAGCATCAACCAATGGTGTAGGTGAGATTTGTTAAGATTAGCATAGGTCACACTATCTGGTTGCAACATTGGAGAACAAGAATCAGACTCATGACCTCGAAAGAACAGACATAGCTAGGTCACAGGCTCATTCTACAAAGCTGGTCATAACTTTAGATGAGTGATAAGATTGTGATATGAACTTAAAGGTTCATTGTGGTAGTGAAAGTAATATCCCATGTGGTATTCTCTATGGCAATAATGCCAAAACCTTTGTATCATTTTCATTATACTATCCTCCATCACATGAAAAGAGTGTTATTTCACTTTCGTGTTTATTCTTTGTAAGGTAAGGCGAAAGATATATTAATATCGTTGATGCTCACAATAGCTATGGGAATTACTACTACTATGAACGAATCCCTCCTTAGATAGACTCATGAGCCCCTCGTAGCACCATTCGAGGTAATCACCAACTCTCGCTTTACACAATTAATCTGGAGGGTCCTTTCATATTTTCATACACTCCAAAGCCCACTTCCTTGAGAGAGCACCAAAATATTCCTTCTACCCATAGCTTTATAGTATGGGTGTTGACAATAACATGTTTGATATTTGAAGATTATATACATTGTTAAAGTGTGACATTTGATTCCCCACATAGTTGTGAAGCAAGCTTACTTTAATATTGACTTCATGCAACCCACTCCCAAGATCATCGTCAACATCCCTATCCCTAAAGGTCACAAAATTACAAAAGAGGACAAGTCACATTGACCATTGGCTACTCCAAGTAGATATTGTGACATAGCAACCTTGGGAGGGGTCGTACAGACACATCGTAGGCTAGGTCACATTGATCATTATATTTTGCAACTCCGATTTGTGACTGGGTGACCTTAAGAGAGGTCGCATATTCTCATGACAAGTCCCGTCACATAACCATCGAATTTTCTAGGTGAAATTTCATGACTTTGTGACTTCAAACCTATCACACTTCCCATTATTAGTGAAAGGTCACACCTCTGGAGCACATCTCATTACCTATTATAGTTGCAACTTTTGGTCAATACAATATTGTGACACTTGAGTTCCTTCCAAGAATATTATGCTGCAGTGGTGCTTCCATTTCCTCCTTCTTCTATATGAAAAATTGTCCTTCTATGGAAACACTACAACTTGTAGCATGCATTCCCCATCTCTATTGTCAAATTCCTAGAACAGAACTAGTGCTCCACCATTTTAATCTCTCCCAACAACACTTTTAGCGATGTATTGATTAATTAGCTTCATGAACACAAATCTCTTCAACACATTGTAACGCTCTAGTCGGGCGGTGGAACTTGGCAGAGGTGAGGATCCTAGCATCAGAAGAACTAAGACTAGTTGCTCTAAATCACATTAACTCCAATGCCCAAATCACACTCATGATGATATTCCCTCTGTGCCTATTACATGCACTTTCCAAGGATTTAATGGTTTCAACTTGTGGTTTGAAGTACTTGTTGTGTAACTTTGGCTTTATGAAACCCAATCCACATATGGTTTTATTGGAATTTCATGCATTTCCCCTTTTGTATAGGCTCCTAATACAATTCAAGATGTTGCATAATGTATATGACAATGTTTTCCGTTTCCCTTTTAAATCGTTTTCAACTTATCAATTCACAGCGCACTTCAATAATAGGTAATTCCATTATCAAACTCCTCCATTGCAACATATTCATGACCACTGAGTGTATGGGCATAAGTAAAACATGAATCAAGTTGTATGTCTCGTTGACACACTTTCAGGAATTCTTATAATCCTCCTGCAAACTATAACAATTACCCAAAGCACACCAAGCTTGAGGAGATAAATGATCTATTATATTTAATTCCTAAGCCAAGTGACTCAACTTCATATCCTCCTTCATGTGATAAAGAATTGTATCATAGATATCCATTCCTTCTAGATAGTAAGGAGACACATGGCAAGCCCAACTAAAGGCACACTCTTCCTCATAATAATCAACCATTTCAATAATGTTTCTTCCCAACTTGACGTGGTACCCATCCTATAACATATTGATGATCTGGAATTTTACAAAAGACCTGTAGAGCCTCATTTCATTGATGCATGCAACAATGCTTGAACTCTTCTCGATGAGCTCATATAAGTCCTAAAAGCTCCAGTAAATCACCTGCAACCCTTGGACCACTTGATCTTAACAACAGACTACATGTTCTTAGTTTCATGGTGTTATTGTGCCTTCATGCAATTGTCTTTCACCTCACCCAATTAGTAGACACTTCTTTGAATTTTGTGGCAAGCCTACAAGTCATAACCAACATATATTTCAAGCTTGGTAGCAAGACAATTTGAACTATTATATTATAATTTTCAAAGTACCACTTTTGAGTGAATGCCTCTAATTCAAAAAAAAAAAAAACCTAAGCCATATTATGTTGGTGAGATCAAAATCCAAGATGAAACATACAATGTGTAAGTAAGTGAATTTGACGATCCATCATTTCGCAAGTGGCACCGTTTTCGATTTTGAAATGAAAAAATGGTTGGAAAAGATTACAAAAGGTAACCAAGAGAATTTTGGCAAAATGAATTCCATAAATTATAAGGAAGCCTCTAAGAAATTTTGCAAATATTGGGACTCTTTTGATTGAGAGAGATTTGTAAGAGAATTCATTTTTAATACTCAAACTGAAAGAATAAACGCTAATATTTCTTGGGGCATACAAAACAACTTGATGAATGAACATGTGAAACTTACCCTTTCTAAGATGTCATGAAGCCATATGGGAATTCAAACTTAAGAATTCCATCCAAAGAATGAGTAAAGAGATGAAACATGGTGAGTGATGAAGGATATGCCTACAATTTGTATAAAAGAGAACATAAGGAGAAAGAATGCATCACTAGAGTAATGGGAACATAAACCATAATGCACTCCAAAACCCAGGATAAGTGATGGCAGACACACGAAATGAGTGGCTATAGGGTTTTTAAATATACAACAATTATAAAAACCCTAATGCAAATTTTGGGATGAGGGAAACAACCATGAACCTAGGAGGATAGAATATGTAGTGATTCTTCCCATGATGCCGGGTAATGCAGATGAGAATGCATCCTCAGAGGTATATGAACTAGGTTAAAACATGGAGGGAGCCTCTATTTTAACAATTTAGGGTTTCTCCCAAACCCTAAAGTGGTAAACATAATGAAATCCAATTTGCGATATATATTATAGAAGGACAAGTTTCAAGGGCACGAGGGACTTTCAATTCATCTTTGAAGCAAATAACCTCCAAACCCTAATGAAATCATGAGAGAAAACCACAAAAGAGTGAAAAATACATCGCATTAATGGTTGCATCGATAGGGTTTGATAAGAATGCGCCATGGGGAGGTTGCCCAGTTCAAAACTTGATCCTGATGGGGGACCCAAAATTTCGAATATGCCAAAAATTTTGGGTGTTCTTGTAGAAGCTACATAAATTATCAAACCACTAGTAGAATACAGTATCTCTAGTTACGTCCTTACAATAGATTGAGTTTGGATAAAATGCAAGGAAGTATTGAACATACACTATGGGTACCTCTTGCGTTACTTTGACCTTCATAGATATTCCCTTCCCCTATGTCTATGTTAGGCCTTTTTAGTCATTAAACACCAAATTATAAATTTGTACATGCCAGTAGTTAATGATGATGCAAAAAACATGGAAGAGGGAAATTGGCACTTATTATTGGGTGTTTATTATGCCAAGGTAGATGAGGGATCCTGACTTATTTTACGGGCAAGAGAGGTTGTTTCTTGTGTAACGGAGACTAAAAGATATTTTGATTTAGGTTTTCTCCCATGCCTTGATTCCACATCACATTTCTAGCTGATACATGAACAACGAAAACATACCATGGAATATACAAGACCAAGCCCAAAACAAAGTTCAGTTTACAGATATAGGTCCTTTGAAGCAGTTAGAGTTCACCATAGGTACCTACTCATATTTTCCTTATTAATGACATAGACATACATAAGACATTTTTGGGACGCAATTTTAATTACTGGTTTATGAGAGGAAACATCTTGGAGTATCCTTTTCAATTTGCACACAACTGTTATGATTAAGGATTCCACATTAGAGCAAGGTGACCATGGAAACTGTCTGAGGGTGTCAACATGTGTGAGGAGGCAAAGAAATCTTCCTTTAGGATTTTGGTACGTGCAAATAGGCATAAGAAAGCTAGTAGCAACATCAAAGGTTTTGAAGGGCTCCGGGTTCACGAAGGTTCATGCAGTGTCATGTAACAAGGAGAGAATGTGAGGCTAGGTATATAACCACTGTACACTATGCAAGAAGATGAATGTCTAGTGTAATGCAACAGACGAGACCATAGTACAATGAAATGCTATGTCAATGCAAGGAAGAAATAATCCAATTGCAATTACAAGACAAATGTAATTCATATGTAGATATTTCATGAACGCCATGCAACAATGAACAATGCAAGAATATGAGTGCAAGATTAAATTCCTAATGTCATGCAACAAGTAATAACCTATGATAAAGAAAAAACAAAGAGGCATATCTAAAACATAAATAAAATGCTAAGGAGAAAACCTTAATCAAAAAATTAATAAGAAAAACCTAAAGCCTCACTAGTTTAAATCCTAAAACCCTAATTTAACTAGAGTGAAGGTCAGATCATGTGAAATAAAAATTCCAATGTAGCCACCACAACAATTCTTGACCTGCAAAGACAAATACATTAGCGATTAGACCTGACATGAAGAGTTGAGAAAAAACCAAAATTCCCACCTATGAAACATGCACACCAACAAGAAGGTCATGTCTACTTATAGGAAAACATGCCATAAGAGACCGTTCAAGCCAAAATCCAATCCAATCCTGGTGAAGAGAATGATATACTTGAAATATATAATCATCCAACCATGACATACATTCATTCATGCTTAACCCTAGATTCAACGTAAGCGAGGCAAGATGTCACCTACTTGTAGAGGATTTGGCAGACAATGTTAATTTTTCATAGGGTGACATTTTTCTTTTCTATGATAGTTTCATTTCATCATTAATACATTAAGTTCACCCCATATCATCATTACATTATTCAGATCTACACCATTATACATCATCATATGCAATTATATAGAAAGAAGCAACATCACCATCATCATCAATGCAGTGGAAAATAAAGGGAACAGTAGAAGAAATCATGCACACACATAAAGACACCAAGACTAGTCCAAGACTAGGGAAAAACCCTTGCAAATCTTCTTCTTCTTAGATCATCATCAAATGATGCAGCAAAAGAGAGTGCAATGATCCATAACATTATCTATGCAGCAAAACAATAATGATATCTATGGAATAGATCTAATCATGCTAGGAATTAGAATCCTCATATTGATGGTTGTAATGTGTTGTCACAAATTGATGTCAATTGTTGTATACTATTATTACTATGTCGAACACTGCTAAGAACTATTGTCACTGTCAATGAACCCAATACATATGTTTGCAGTGGAAAATAACAAATTAGATCTACAGATATGTATAATAGTAGAGAGAAAATCAGATATACCAGATCACTAAAGTCAACTGAAGCCAAGATGTCAAACCCTAGATCTGAATTCTGGTCACCCTCATCACAATTGTCTATGTGCGACTGAAACTCCCTGGTCGTTCTCTCAGCCACTACATGAGGGCAAATCTGACTGCACAATCACTCTTAGAAAGTCTTTATGTGTGAGACTATGGCACAATACACCTAAATCCTAGATTTTCTCCCTTTCAATTGTTGTGTGAGTGACTGAGATGTCTTGGTCGCTCTCAAGATTACCCTGTGTGAGCAACCGGGGACCTGAACCTTCTGACATGCCTCTGAAGCTATGATCACTCCCATATTATGCGCCAGTGACCGAGATCCAGAAGACCCTAACCCATAGCGAACCTTTCGTATGCGATTTTGGACCCTTGAGCGAAATCCTTCCATCAAACTTGTGTGAACCAAGAAAAAAGAGAAGAGAAGATGTTTCCAAATGACCTTGAGGTCTCTTCTATTTATAGGCTTTCCTGACGATTCACTTGGGGTTAATACTGACCCAAGCAGTTACTCATGTGGTTAGATTCGACCCATTTCACAATACAAAATAATTCATAACTCAAATTTCGCTTGACCGAACTGGGTGATCTTTAGGTAGATTTTGGTCCTCTTGAAAGAGGAATATAATGCAATCATTAGCTTGGCCATTTGAGCTATATACGGTGGAATTTTATCACAATTGTAAAAATTAACACTCCCTCTCAACTAGGGAGAATTCCACCTGCCAATATCTCTCCATAGAACAATATACCATTATGGAATCTTCAAGTATCATCATGTATCATCATAGATCATCTATGTCATGTAGTCATCATGCCATGTCCATCTCAAGTGTCTCATCATCACAAATAATCATTGTACATCTCGATCTATCCTTTGCTTATTCCTATTTATCTCTTGACTGTTCTTTCTTGTATGTTGAACATTCTCGAATCTAGAAGAATTAGAATTTGTTACTAGAGCGGAGATCAAGCTACCACCCTCTATCCATGAGGATTCTATCTAGAATCTCTTTTGATGGGCTACTACCCAGATTATCATCAATGATCGTCATCAGAGAGCATATCATTAGGGAGCACATCTCAACCTGGAACCACATCTGGAGCAATAGCTTCCACCCATACCGAGAAATAGGATAAGTCATCACATAAGGGAGTAAACCCTCGACCTTGGATCACACAAGGGAGTACACCCTCGACTCTAGAATTTCATCAGGGATCTTTAACCTCAACTCGGAATTTCATTGGGAGCTTCACCCTCAACCTAAAATCATATTACCTATCGATATTCCCAACAATTACTCTCAGTAGTCATTTGGTAGAACACCTGCATCATAACACCTTGGGTTTTTCACCCCAAGCACACCCTCAACTTGTTCTCCAAATGAGGAGTAATATTCCCAGCAAGCCCTGGTTGTGGGTATGATTCCAACTAGGGTATACTCTATAAATTCTAGACAGAGGAGTAACACCCTCAACCCTATGGGTAAAAAATAGGGGTAACGCCCTATTGTCCAGAGTTACCTCAACCTCAGGAGCCCTTATCCCTCATTTCGTCACCCTGGGAGCTCAAATAGGGGGGGAATAGTTGGCTTAGTGTTCTCAATTGGTACCGCTCTCATCATCAACTTGTCTTAATAGTAGTTGTTTCCTGTTCATACAGGAAACCAAATCAAATATCATGTCAGATGATATGTACTCATATAAATCAAAAAAGGATACCATAATCCTTGTCCCTCTCAAGGAGGTGCCAACCACAAGCCTGAGCTTGTTTCGAACAACTGCATTGTCTCAATATATGAGAGTATCTTGATCCCAACTATATCTATATATATATCTATATCTCTCTCTCTCTCTCTCTCTCTCTCTCTCTCTCTATATATATATATATATATATATATATATAACCATGTCATTCATCATGCCATGATACATCATTTCAAGCTTCATAAGCCATCTCCCTCTAATTTAGATCACCAGAGGCTCATCACTTGTCACAATTAGATCATCATGATATAAAACCAAAACCATAATTAATATCAAAGCCATACCTTGGAACTCATCATCCTAACTTCATCATATAACTGTCAAATATAGACATATTTGGATCGAGGAGCTTGCTTCATGCAAATCTCTCTACAGGCACAATGCTTTGCTAAGATATCATAATCATCCTTACATAAATCAATGTTGTACAATCACAACAACAAAGTCAGATCATCAGATTTTAGAAGCCAAATTACGACCATAATCAAAGTCATCAATAACACATTATCAATTCTTTCAACCAGGAGACATGTAGAGCTCATATCAAGTCTAAATTCAATTATTATCATGTCAATAAGTTGTAATCAACCATGAAATATAAATTTGAGGCTTCATCAAGTCATTCTCATAATCATAACATAGGTCATTTATGTTGCTAGGTGAAAATGCATACACCGAGGATGAGTCATGCAAGTTCCACTTTCTTGCTGAATCACAATTATCATTATTTCAACCATTGTGCTAAGAATAAGGAGGAAAATATATGAATACCCACATAAGTCATCATGCCCACATAGTATAGACATCAGGGAAAATCAACAATCGTCAAATTAGAGCATTAGACATCAGATCAAGTCTAAATTCACTATTGTAGGGAGATCTGTAGTCAAAGCACATCTCTATCATAAATTCAAAGTTATTGTCAAGCATCATGACAAAACATTGTTCATATATACTAGTAAGCCAAATCATGCCAACCTCTTGTAGCACAAACATAGTGACATATCTATATGTATCTCCCCATCACCTGCAAACACAAGTTCAATCTTCATGTTCATGTTATGGAAAACATTCCTGCTAGTAGATCTAGCCATCTACAACACATCTGATGAGCTGACAACTTCTAGGTGACCATATGATTTTATCCACAATACTTCATTATATGATAAAAAATTTAACTCAACAATTTCATAAATCAGTTAATAGTGGTAGAATATATTAGTGACACTTTGATTCAAAATTCAAACAACTTCAGAAAGCTTCAGATGATGGTCAACAATAGTCAAACCTCTAGTCACTTCCTTAAGGTTAGCATGAGAGTGACTTTAGTTGCCTGGATGATGTCTAGGCCTTATCATGCGTGCATCTAGGGATAACATCTCCTATATCTGTGACTATGTTCGAGGAAGAAACCTTAATTTATGTACAAGCTTCAGATCTAAGACTCTAATACAAATCAATACTTTCATATGCACATAAATCATATTTCAGAATAATATAATACAAATAGTAATAAGGGTAAGAATTTTGAGAAGAGATTCTCCCTCTAACTGGGGATCTGCATCATTCATCTTCTTTCATGTAAGAAACATGTCTCTATTGGAGTTATGCAATAGCAAATTTGTTATCATAATCATATGGCTATCAACATCATGACATCAATCTTTCATCAAAGGTTAGATTCAAAGCAACGGATAGATGCAACATCATATTTCAAAGATTATGAACACAATAGCACTTTCTATCAAGTCACTCCATCAAGTTAGGACATTCATTTTAACCATACACTGTCAAGACATGACCATAGTTAGTAAGATATCTACTTATCAATCTTACACTTATGCTTCTCATATCAAGGTTACTAAGCTCCTCAAGAACAATAAGATCAAGTTAGGTTCATCAATAAAGATTTTTCAAAACAACAAGAGTGTCAATCACACTTTCCATATTCTTTCATCATGCTTATTGCAAGCATGACAAGTATCAAGAGTATTATTTTCTAAAGCCATAGGTGCTAGCCTTCTTTATAGGATCAAGATATTCATTGGATAGATCACAGTTGTTAGCGAAACGTCAAGTGTACCAATGTATCAACATTAGATAGCCTCATGGAATTCAAGAAGGTCAAAAATATTCAACACCAAGTTCATAATTTCATCATAGGAAACATATATCCAAGTCACTTTCATATGCATGTATGAGCCATTAAAGAAAGATACATTCTCATCATACCTTAGGGCTTACCATGCCAATATCTGAAACATACCATGCATATCTTGTGGTATTACATGTGCAAATTTTCACTAGAAATAGGCTTCTTGAAGCACTTTGTCATCTTTTCATCAAGTACCTCTTTGTCTCTTTCGAGATCTACACCTCAAAATGATCCCCAAGAAGGATCTACTCATCACATCTCATTAAGGAGGTTAAAAACATCCATATACTCAAAAACATATGTAGGAAGTACAAGAAATAAACATAATAATCATATCTAACAAGTAAGAAGCATCATAAGTCAAGAAATACTCATCTCCAATGAGAGGTGATCTTCTCCCTCTTGAACCAATCTTCAAGAGCCATCAATGTCCATGGTCCATATACCAATGTTTCCTTCAAGTATCCAACTAGATATGCTAGGGATTATCCCATATAGGGATTCATTGAATCTTCATCAAGTGCCTAAGCATCTTTACATAGACCATGCTATAGTTTCATGCATCAAATCTCAAGTCTTAGCCATAAACCTAGGTTTTCTCTCCTCATATAATCCATCAAATCCTAATCATCAAGATGCCTAGGGTTTTCTTCAAACCCTAGAATTATTTTAGATCTCCACCATCCTCTTCTTGCTTCCATCAAAGGTGTCATAAACAGGTGATCCCCATGAATTTTATTTATCCCAACTCTAATACCATGTTATTTTTTCATAGGGTGACATTGTTCTTTTCTATGATAGTTGTATTTCATCAATAATACATTAAGTTCACCCCATATCATCATTACATTATTCAAATCTATGCCATTATACATCACCATATGTAATTATATAGAAAGAAACAACATCAAAATCATCATGAATGCAACGAAATATAAAAGGAACAGTAGAATAAAGCATGCACACACATAAAGACACTAGGATTGGTCCAAGACCAAGGAAAAACCCACTATGGGGAAAACCCTTGCAAATATTCTTCTTCTTATATTGTCATCAAATGATGCAGCAAAAGAGAGTACAATGATCCATAACATTATCTATGCTAGAAAACAATAATGATATCTATGAAACATATCTAATCATGCTAGGAATCAAAATCCTCATACTGATGGTTGTAATGTGTTGTCAGAAACTGATGTCAACTGATGTCTACTATTGCTATTGTGCCAAACACTCCTAAGCATTGTTGTCACTGTCAATGAACCCAATACATATGTTTGCAGGGGAAAATAACAAATCAGATCCATAAATTTGTATAATAGTAGAGAGAAACTCAGATATACCATATCACTGAATTCAATTGAAGCCAAGATTTGAAACCCTAGATCTAAATTATGGTCAACCTGATCACAATTGTCTACGTGTGACTGAAACTCCCTAGTCGCACTCTTATGCGGTGACGTTGACTCCACAGTTGCTCTCAGGAAGTATTTATGCGTGTGACTGTGGCACAATACACCTAAATCCCAGAGTCGTTCCCTTTTAGCTGTTGTGCAAGTGACTGAGATGTCCTGGTTTCTCTCGGGACTACCCTGTGCAAGTGACTAGGACCTGAACCTTTCGACCTGCCTCTAAAGCTATAATCACTCCCATAAGCCTCTGTGCCAACATCCAAGGGTCTATAGTCTCTCTCATAGGATTATGTGCCAGTGTCCAGGGACTAGAATACCATATTATGTGCCAGTGACTGAGATCGAGAAGACCCTAACCAAGAGTGAACCTTTCGTTTGTGATTTCGGAACCTTGAGCAAACTCCTTCCGTCAAACCTATGTGAACCAAGAAAAAACAGAAGAGAATACATGCCTAAATGATCTTGAGGTCTCTTCTATTTATGGTCTTTCTTTAGGGTTCACTTGGGGTTAGGATTGACCCAAGCAGTTACTCATGTGGTTAGAGCTGACCCATTTCATAATACAAAATAATTCATAACTCAACTTCCACTTGACCAAATTCAGTGATCTTTAGGTCAATTGTGGTCCTCTAAAAAAGAGGAATATAATGCAATAATTATCCCAGTCGTTTGAGCTATCCAAGGTGGAATTTTACTGCAGTTGAAAAAATTAATAGACAAAACCTTTCAAGTGATTGAACAACCTTATCATGATATTGAGGACGATCAAATTGATGACTTTGAAAAGAAGGGTTTTTTCTAGGTGTAACTAAGATACTGGAGGATTGAAGTGCAAAAACCCTAAATTCATAAACCCTAGTTTGAAGTTGTTCATTTATTTTGCAGAGGACATGAGGACTTGACATAACCATCAATGGGATTTGAAGTTCCTCACCGTCCTAACAAAACTCTAAACCTTAATAGGTTAATGCATATGGTTATCATTAGATGTGGCAAGGAAACTACTAGTGAATATATTGTTTATCTGATCAGATGTCCAAACATTGATAGATTGGAAATTCAACAGATCCTATTCTTTAGACTCTCAAGAAAGAGGTGAATTAACCAGAAGAGTCTTAGGAAAAGGAGAGGTTAGGTGATTGGTACCCCCACATGTAGTGGATTGTAATATATCACATGCTTGTACCTGTTCACAATTTGTACCATTTGGGAAACAATAAAAAAATATTTGAGATAATGGTTGGTGTACTCCCTTCAACAAATAAATTAGGGTATAGAGGTTGATGCATATCAGTTGATAGAGGATGGAAAATTTTCTCATAGAAACATCAATCAAATTAGAGGCTTTCCAATATGAACTTGCATTCAGTAAAATGATGTTGAGAGAAGAGTGGGGTGCAAAAACCCTAATTTCAAAAACCCTAAGTTGACTTGGTTCAGGGGTCTCATCAGGGTGGCAAGAACCTATCATAACCATCAGCGAAAGTTGAAGTGCCTCAACTTCCTGATGAGTCCCAAAAACTTTGAAAGGTGAATCATCAAATTCGTATGATTTTGTAGGATCAATAGATGAACACGAATGACAATCACCAGAGGTGTGGGAGAATATGTTTTTAGTAGAATGACAATCGTTGAAGCCACCAATTTGATTAGGTTGGGTATCTGGCACATAAGGATCTTCTTGGATTAAAAGTGAAGATGAATCAATGAGAGAACTATCTTGAATTGGACAAGATGTAAGGTCTTCTTCCTCGCCTGTTAAAGACTGTGAATGGAAGAGATCAAGAACAAGAGGTTCAACATTTTGATACCGTGACAGTGGAAAATCACCCACATGTACATGATCATAATCAATATTGATACGTAAATTATTTGAATGATTTGAAGAAACCACTAGTGTAGTGGAAAATAAATCAAGGTATAATGGATGAACACCTTCAGATTAAGGGGCACCAATTGCACCAGAACTATCATCATGCACATTAGTGATAGCTAGAGAGAGAAATGGATTTGCATGCATGTCATGGCCTGTGGGTTTGATGGGACAATAAAATTTATCGGAGACAAGATCCAAGTCATTTCGTACAGGTAAATGAAGTTCAAGAATAGGTTCAGGCACATATTTAGTGGGCTTGAGTTCTATTTAATCTACAGGAAGAGACACTACAACAACTTTATTTTCAAGTTCAAATTCAACAGGATGTACGAGATATTTGGAAGAAATATAAATTGGTTCATTCCCTATAAGAATTATTCATAATCTAAGCTATTTATGAACAAGGCTTCACTAGGTAACAAATTAGGAGGAGGATGAGAAATTTCAAAAGTATTAATTTCCTCCTCGTAGGCTTGAGGCTATTCCAGACTTAGAGAGATAGGCTAGACAATATTAGGGATAAGATCTAGAAAATTTGTAACTTGTATATTATCATGATGATCATCAGAATCTAGATTTATTTTAGATTGAAAGTGTTGCAAAAAAGCATAAACTATACGTTGAAATTCCTCACTCAAATACATCAAATCAACATCTCTCTCTGGGAATTCACAACAAAGATGAAAAAACCTATTAGAAAAATCTTCTAGGGATTCTTTAGGTTTCATTCTAATATCATTTATCCTCTTAAGAACATCTTTAAAATCATACATGTCGAAGGCTTGTCGAAGCTTACTGATGAGTTGCTAAAATGAGTGGATGAAAGCTGCATGTAATGTTGGCAACACTTCTTAACATGACCTTCAAGCATGTTGGTAAAAAACCTTCCAATAACATATTTAGAATGTTCTGTTAGAGTGACAAAAATGAAGAACTTGAAGCATGTGTCCCAAAATCGTTGTTCGACCCTCGCCATCAAACTTCCAATGTGACAAGTGATAGATTATTTCCCCAGGGACCAAAAGGTTTATGTTTTTAGAAAAACAACCTGGGATAGGTATTCAGGATGGATCCATTTAGAGATATGAGACTAAAATACAAGATCTAACGGCTCAAATTGTCATCTGTGTAGGTTTTAACCCTATGCAAAAATTACCTGCATATGAATTCTAAAAACAAAAAAAAACAATGGGGAGAACATAAAACATAAAACAAATATACACATAGATTTTCCCCTGAATCCAAAAACCGGGACTACCAGATTGATTTTTCATTATGTTCCTTTCAATGTTACAATACATATATATACATGTTGAAGCATTCATAAGCCCCAATCCATTAACCCTAGATTAGAACATAATTGTAATTCCCTTGACCATATCTACAAAATACCATGGGTATAAAACCATCATGCCCAAAACCATGTGCAAAACCCATACACAAAACCATAGGTAGGTCTTCCCACCTAATATAGGGTCCAAAAAATATTTCCCAGGGCATTGCCCGAGACCCTATACAGGGGTGTTACACATCATTTTGTCACTATCCCTGTACTCCCCGTTCCTTGATCCTGGAGGACCTCTACAGTGACCCTCATGTGTTTTCCTATCATGAAGAACATGTCCTTACATTACTCTTCATCTGCAAAACATTTCCCTCTTACATCATTTTCCAAGAATATTCCTTCAAACTCAGTTTTCAAGACTGACGTTATCACTTAGTTTCTTCCCTACACTGATTTGCAGAGTCTAACACTAGGCCTAGAACTGAACAATGTTGGTAATCCATTCATGACCCATGCTAACCCTCTTTTTGAAAGTTTTTAAAAATGGAATCGAAGCTTTTAGGTCTAGAAGCTTCGTGAATGGAAGTCTGGTAAATGGTTAGGCAAGATAGAACTGAGAGAGACTGTTTGGGCTCCTTTCCCATATTAAAATGGAACACACAAAAAGGGATAAGGCCTCTCCCATCATAAGAGGATCCATTTCCCTCTCTCAAGCTATATAAATTCCTCCTTTTCCAACCTCAGCTAGCTAATGAAAGGGCTGGTATAATCTACAAAATCTTGATATCCAAAACAACTCTTGAGAGCTTTAGCATTCTAGTTTGTGCTTGTAAAGGGAGAATAAGCTTGTAGTTTGTTTGGTTTGGAGCAAAGAGGAAGAAGCCTTGAACTTCCATTGTTTGAGGTGAATTATGAGATGCTAACAGTGGTGCTAGAACCTGGACATGTTGAAGCAAACCTGCAACACTAAGAAGAAGGTTGTACTTTCCTTTTTGTCATAATAATACAACTAAGATTTTGTTTTCTATATCAATTGCAAATGCTATTTGGTATCTTAAGAACCCTTAGCCTCTTAAATAGGTTGAATATATTTTATGCTATCATGTGTGCTTTTGTTGCTTGTCTATTTGTTTCAAGTGCTTGATTGACATTAAGGAGTTGATCGCTGGAGCAAAGACACAATGACTTCATTAAACAAGGATTCGCGATACAAGAGGTAGGATCTTATCCATTGTCAATCTAAGGGAACTTATGTCAGATTGTCTTGTTTGTGGCTAGAACCTCTCTCCTGGGCTAGAGGGATTGTCTATGTCTGCAGAGACAATCTTCCTACTCCACAAATCGGCGACTCCACTGGGGATCCATCCCTCTCTTTGGATTGTTTTTCATTTCATGATTTGTGATGACTTTTATTGTATCACTCTTTCTCTTATGTGATCTGTACTTCAAGTCATCTACTGCTTTGATTCTTGAATTTAGAATGACAAATATGGTTTTGGTTTGTGGAAATTTTCTTTTTTCTTTGAATCCTTCGATCATCGTTGTTTATTTTCTAATAGTAGCGCTGACCAGCACGAGTTCCTTTTGAACAGACACACCACATCCCCTTCTGGCGCTTGTTGCTGGTTAGACGGCCACGTTGATGCATGTAGGTTAAAATCAAGGTTTCTCTTAAATCATTTCCAATGTGTCTTGTCCTCAGATTCTATTCCTTGGCTTGTTTGCCTTTATTCTCCCTAGATAGAATGCTACGTTAGCTTGATTTGATTGCTTGATTGGTTTGAGATTTCATTACTTGATTTTTTGAGTTTTTGGATGGTTTGTGTCCCTAGGGCATCTAGGTCATTGTCCATTCTGATGCTTGTCTGCTCATCAAGTCAAGTTGTTGATTTTGCTGCTTCATGCATTTCTTCTTTTTTTTTGAGTCCTTACATCTATATTTCTTTGTTTTCAATTGAACAAATGAAAAAGTTTAATTTTCTCTTCTCTTATTGAACGTCTCTTTTCTGAGCATAGATTACATTGCTCGATTTGTCTCGATTGAGTCTTGGCATATTTTGAAAGGAGTTTTTTTTATCATGCTCTATTTGATTGGTGTTTGGTTGTTTGGAAATTTTCATTGAGATGTTTATGTGAAATATTCATTTTGGCACTCCATTGAAGAAATACATCATTCTAGTTTGTTTAATTGATATGTTGCAATAAGTAGCATCATTGAAAGCTAGAATTACATCATCAAGAGCATTTTAAATAAAATGAATTTATTTTACTTTTAGAAGGACAATTTGAAGTGCATCTGATAGGAAGAGTAGGAAGTGGAAAGAATTTTCATTATTTTGTTTTGAAAAGTGAAGTAGTGAAGAGGCATATTACTTTTAGTTGCTTGTTTGTTGCATTGATTATTTTCTCTTCTCTCAATTAGTGTAATCATTCATTGAATTGAAAGGGTTTGTCTCATATAGCTACACATAAGAGTTTTTTAGGTGAAATTGATAGGGCCTAAAAACTGAGACTTA